>JACATO010002109.1:0-70000 GCA_018389105.1 Nautilus pompilius | reverse complement strand
GCAATGGGAGTCTACTGGGAGGGGTAGTAATTGTGTATTATCCGACATGAACAGACGCAACGAACGTTCTTATAACCATCTTTGTGGTCCGGTTCTCGGCGCTGTCCACGATGTAAAACCACCAAGAGTATATTTATACTCTTTAATTCACAACCCCACACGTTCAAAAATTTCTGGCCAATTATTTTAATGCATAATGCAACCGCAAACAGATGCGTACAGACTCCAGCCAGAAGAAAACGAGATAATGGGGGATGGACGCCATAATGCTACTCCTTGTATATCCACGCTTTCTGGCAAATGCGCGAAACGTTACATTTTTCTGTGGTGTCTTTTTTTTTTTTTTAAACAATGGAAAATTATTTCAATTTTCCGTAAGAAGGAATTTCCGGGCTGTTCCCCGTTTTCTTTTTTTCTGCGATTCTTTAAAACCAGCTACAAATGCTACACAGCCCGACTAACGAACGCCATTACACGCCATCAGATGCCATTTATTACTGTGCACAACTATGACGCTGACGAACGCCATTGAACGCTCAAATATTCTGAAAGATATAACTAAGATTTCTTTGAGTTGACCATGAAGGAAAAACGAAAGTGTGTTAGAAGAAACAAAGCTAACAGGTACGTTTCCTGATTTCTGAAATTAATATTATCTATTTTGTTTGTATTTTCACACTAGATGATCCATGGCGCATTTATTATAATCTCCGTGAGACCCCGTTACTCACTAATTTTTAAGAAAACTTACATTTTTCTAAAACTGGGAGGGTTGGAAATTGTTTACAGATCCAAATCCCAATAATTATTGCATCTAGTTTTACCTATTGGTTTGGCAGCTAAGTGGACCTAACTTAGTAAAGTTCAAAGATGAGAGTATGGTCTGTGATTATCGCCATATTTAGCCTCTCTCTCTTTCTGTATGCTGTGTGTACTGATGTCATCTGTCTCTGTCCCTCTATATAATGACGTCATCTCTCCGTGTGTACTGACGTCATCTCTGTCTCTCTCTTTCTGTATGCTGTGTACTGATGTCATCTCTGTCCCTCTCTATAATGACGTCATCTCTCCGTGTGTACTGACGTCATCTCTGTCTCTCTCTTTCTGTATGCTGTGTACTGATGTCATCTCTGTCCCTCTCTATAATGACGTCATCTCTGTCTCTATCCCTCTCTGTAATGACGTAATCTCTCCATGTGTACTGATGTCATCTCTGTCCCTCTCTATAATGACGTCATCTCTCCGTGTGTACTGACGTTATCTCTGTCTCTTTCTGTATGCTGTGTACTGATGTCATCTCTGTCTCTGTCCCTCTATAATGACGTCATCTCTGTCTCTATCCCTCTCTGTAATGACGTCATCTCTCCGTATGTACTGATGTCATCTCTGTCTCTGTCCCTCTATCTCTAATGACGTCATCTCTCTCTCTTTCTGTATGTTGTGTGTACTGATGTCATCTCTGTCTCTGTCCCTCTCTGTAATGACGTCATCTCTCTCTCTGTATGCTGTGTACTGATGTCATCTCTGTCTCTGTCCCTCTCTCTCTAATGACGTCATCTCTCTCTTTCTGTATGTTGTGTGTACTGACGTCATCTCTGTCTCTGTCCCTCTCTATAATGACGTCATCTCTGTCTATATCCCTCTCTGTAATGACGTCATCTCTCCGTATGTACTGACGTCATCTCTGTCTCTCTTTCTCTCTATGCTGTGTGTATAATGTCATCTCTGTCTCTGTCCCTCTCTCTAATGACATCATCTCTCTTTCTTTCTGTATGCTGTGTACTGATGTCATCTCTGTCTCTGTCCCTCTCTCTAATGACGTCATCTCTCTCTCTCTCACCGCTGTAACAGTCCAATCTTTAAGATCCCATTGAAGTTAACTGACCTTTCACATTAATTCTATCAATGGAAAATTGGTTACCCTAAAACAAAAATGGATGTTTTTCCTTTCCCAAATCCGTCCATATTTAAATGGAGACGTTATTTTTTTTTTTTTAAAAAAAGGAAATGAAAGTCCAGGAATGTGAGCCTTTAAAGGACCGAAATCAACAGAAATGTCGACAAACAAACGGACAAAGGCGCACGTGCCTTCGGTAACTGTAGGATACAGCGTCCCGCAAAAGTCTTACTTCTGTGCTTAATCGATTGAAGTTACCAACATCACAACAATATCTGGGTTTATTATCATATAAAATGAAATGTTGAATTCATAAATATCGGAGGTTTTCTTTTCTGATTAGAGAAAAATCCATTTAACTTTTCTCTCTCTCTTTTTTTTTGCATCAAGTATTTAACCCTTTGCATACCAAGTGGAGTGCATTTTCGTCCCCGTACCACCTTCAAATCTCTATCAGTCGGCGCAGGTTAGCAGCCATGGCGACGATTGTCCAGTATCCTGCAAATATGTAGCACACCCACTGAAGGATAACCCTGATTTGCAAATGGAGGCGGTGCGAGTAGCAATTTCGCCGCCGAGTTACACGGCGAACCGTTAACCCGGTCGATCAAGTGGGGAAAACGAAGATTACAAGCAGAAATACGCTCGGCTCCTGGGGAAGCCAACGGGTGGTAGCTGATTTTCGCGCTTTACGCGAAAAAAATATCCCAATAGACCCGTATGCCCGGGGGGGGGAGGGGGCAGTTCGCCGTAAACTTAGAACAGAATCTCGTTTTTTCGACTCGCGGCTAACACCTAAGACGGTGTTACGAACGAGACTCGGCTATTGGCCGCGACGAACTCGCCCCATACCGCGAGATTGTGACGTCACAGGTGGGTAGGAGAGAGAGAAGGTAAATGGGTTTTCATTCGACACGATACAATGGATCTCTTTGGATTGTTTTCCTTTGTGTGGTTGTTGTTCTTTCTTCGCCGGTTAGGATTTTTTTATCTTTTTTTTTTCTTTCTTTCTAAAGCGCCACCACTCGTCGTCGCCTGGTTAGTTGGTGTGGGGGGGGGGGGACCTCGTCGTCACGAGGACGCCGTTAGCTATTGATTAGCTGCCAGACTAGTGGCGGCGTACGTGACTGGAATCCGAGACCACCCCACCGGTAAATAGGCCTGAGTCACGCGGCCGGGATTTTAAAGGTCACCTTGAGCGCGCCAGCAGCTGCTGCCGGTTCGGTTGGACCGGATGACCCTTGACTCACCGTCGAGTAAACAACATCCTGGCATTTTCTCCTAACCCCCCCCCACCCACGGTGGCCATTATGCAAACAGACATAATGACAAAGGCAGCCGGTGGAGAAGGGGGGGAGAGCACAGAAAAACAACACGACACAGCTTTTTTATTTAAAAAAATAATAATAGATAAAGAAATGATGAGATAATAAACAAAGGTGGGTTTTGTTGGTGGTGGTGGTGGTGGGGGGGGGTAAGTTTCAAACGCTTGTTTGTTTGTTTTTTACGACCTGCCGTTAACGGGGACGGGGAGAGCAATGGCAGACGTCCGTATGTCATCAACGAAAAGCGAGAGTCGTCTTGTGGCCGTCTTTGGAAACAAAAGGCGGTGGTGGCTTCTGGACCGGGTTTTGTCAGGATTAGGGAATTCTCTTATGGATTCGGCTGTGCTTCCTCCAGATGAATTGAATAATTGTTCGCGGGTTGGGGGGAAAGAGAGAGAGATGGAGATGGAGATGGAACTCTTCTTGGCTTCTTCCCCACGACAGCACTTTCTCAAACTTTTAAGAAATTTCCCGCCAAACCAAAGAGAAGGAAGACGATCTGATGCAGTATTGCAAAAAAAAAAGATAATAACCCAGCGAAGGTTTACTTCAGAACCGGTTCTAACCGCCGTGCGCCATGTTTATCACGCACGGTAAACTGGATCACACTGGCTACGTTCGTCGCTGTCCTTTTATCGATTTTGTACCATAAAGTCGTTTCTGAAACCCTGGGATGCCCTTAATTATCCGCACCTTTTCTTCTTTTCTTCTTTTTGCATCGATCCCTCCGTCATCAGACGGCTCTAAGAGCCCTCTTTCTTGGAGACCGATTCCAGCGCTTCAACGAATAGTAGCCAGAATCTACACCGAAAAGATTCCGCCGACCGTTTCTCGAAGATCGCAGGTCCACGGGTCCCCGTGACCACGACACCGTTACCAACCACGAAGCGGTTCGCAATCTCGCATCCATCCCCCGCCTCGAGAGAATCGGGCACTTGCCCTTTGTTCGGAGAGTTTCGGGCCGGGTTCTAATCTATACTTCCTCCTCGCTTCCAATTTCGCGAGTCGCTGCGTCATCGATCCCAGAAGCATCAACTGCTTTTGAGCTCAAAAGAGGGCTTCCCGACTTCTTCGCTGCAGATGACGGAGCGGGAAGAAAATGGTCCGGCGACAGGACGCCCTGTTCATGTCCGGTGATACGGCACCGCTCGCTCTACTTCCGCCGAGCCAGGCTTCAGACGACAATGGCAAGGATGTATCACGAAGGGTTTTTCGTTCGAAAATCGGCTGGCTGGGACGAGCTGTCGTCTCTTTGCTTCTTTGCTCAGACCTGTTTCGTGGTTTGTTGTTGTTGTTTTCTTACCTGAGGCATCCGGCGGCGTACATCTTTGAAATATAGAGATATCTTGTTGTTGTTGTTGTTGTTGTTGTTGTTGTTGTTGTTTTCTTACCTGAGACATCCGGCGGCGTACATCTTTGAAATATAAAGATATTTTGTTGTTGTTTTCAAGTTCAGCTTCGTAGAAGTTTGAATTGAGCGCCTCTTTAAAAATACAAAAAAGCTTAGCACCTTTCGAGAGAGAAGGTAAATGGGTTTTCATTCGACACAATACAATGGATCTTTTTGGATATTTTTCCTTTGTGTGGTTGTTGTTCTTTCTTCGCGGTTTGTCGATTTTCTCAACATTCCCCTGGTTTTAAAACCCTTTCTTTACCACTAATGGCCATTTCTAAACTTTGCAAGATTAAGATTTAGCGATTTATATTTATATTTTTCTTTTCCCCCCAGGTTTCTTCTACTTGATATTTGCCAAAATTCTCACTGACATCTATGATGTCTGACATTCGCCTTTCATCCAGGAAAAGAGTAACAGAAAGACCTCACAGTGTTACCTGAGTCTAGAACACAGAGCATCCAGGTAAAAATCGTCACCGGTATTTGGTGCTAGCCCGACTATTGTTAAACTGTCTGACCTCTGCTAATTGGATACGTTTGTCCCCGCCTTGTATTTAAGTTCATTTCTTTCGTTAAAAAGAGACGAACAGAACTCACTCTAGCTCTTCCAGTATACTGTATAGCTTTACAATTAATTTTATTTTAAGACCTGTTTTTAATGAAACATCTCTCTCTCTCTCTCTCTCTCTCTCTCTCTCTCTCTCTCTCTCTCTCCTCTCTCTCTCTCTCTCTCTCCTCTCTCTCTCTCTCTCCTCTTTGTCTGCTCTCTCTCATTCTCTCTCTCCTCTTTGTTTGCTCTCTCTCATTCTCTCTCTCTCCTCTTTGTTCTCTTTGTTTGCTCTCTGTCTACCTTTCTGTTTGAACTCTCTGTTTACTCTCTCTTACACGTACTTTCTCAAACATACACGCAATTTCTAACAAATTATTCTCTCTTTCTCAAACATGCACGCAATTCTGTCTCTCACACATGCTTTCTTTCACATGAACGCCATATGGTGTGCCTATGGAAATCTACTAAGCGCAAGCAAGTACAAAAGTACAAATCTAGATTCCATTGCTAAGCGACAACGAATGATCTCTGCCTTGTATTTCCTCTGCATTATTACACATTACCAGATTCTCTTTTTATCAAATAAAAGGAAAATATTCGGAAAATGTTTAATTTACAGAATTTTTGCTAAATCGATCTTCTCCATCCCATATACAGCGGTCAAGATGCAAATAAACAATGTAAAATTTGCAGAAAAATTAGTGAAACTAAATTTCTCTTATTTCCATGGCTTTTTTTTTTTTACGAAACTTATTATTCCGAAATGATATTTTAAAAATCATATAAATGAAAACTTTATTTTGACTCTTTAGAAACGAAAGTGTTAGACATTGGTGACATAGCGGCAAGTCAATAAAAGAATAATATTACAGACTCCACCTGCATAAACAGACACTGTCCTGATACTCAGATATGCTCCATATCACGTGATTGCAAGCCCCATAACAACGGAAACAGGGTGGAGAAAGCTACATTCCACTGGCATCTTCGCTATGAATCAACAGGAAGTTCACGAGAAATGGATTTTGGAAAGATGCGTATTGGTGGGCAATGGTATATTGCTATCGGCTGCAAATATGGTAAAAATATGCCTAGGCTTGCGTCAGAAGTTGCTTCGGTGGCATAAAGTGCAACGGGCGTCCTGGAAAGGAATCCAAAATCAAAAGCAGGTCCATGTCAAGATCCTTTTAAGATAAATTCCCTTTCCAATATTCTGCGAGAACTAGATGAAAAACCAAGCTTATTTCAGAGAGAGAGAGAGAGATGATGATGATGTCACTACGAGAGAGAGAGAGAGAGATGATGTCACTACACAGAGAGAGAGAGATGATGATGTCACTACGAGAGAGAGATGGATGGAGAGAGATGATGTCACTACACAGAGAGAGAGATGATGATGTCACTACGAGAGAGAGATGGATGGAGAGAGAGATGATGTCACTACACACAGAGAGAGAGAGATGATGATGTCACTACGAGAGAGAGATGGATGGAGAGAGAGATGATGTCACTACAGAGAGAGAGAGAGATGATGATGTCACTACGAGAGAGAGATGGATGGAGAGAGAGAGATGATGTCACTACGAGAGAGAGATGATGATGTCACTACGAGAGAGAGATGGACGGAGAGAGATGATGTCACTACACAGAGAGAGAGAGATGATGATGTCACTACGAGAGAGAGATGGATGGAGAGAGAGATGATGTCACTACACACAGAGAGAGAGAGATGATGATGTCACTACGAGAGAGAGATGGATGGAGAGAGAGATGATGTCACTACAAAGAGAGAGAGATGATGATGTCACTACGAGAGAGATGGATGGAGAGAGAGAGATGATGTCACTACACAGAGAGAGAGAGAGAGATCGCATCCTTTAATTTGCAATGCAACGTGACCTTCTCTTTCATTGCTACCTAGAGTAAGCTTCAGTAATCCGTGAGAGGGAGGATAGAGAGAAATTTTGCAAATGGCTGCCATTAGTTGAAAAGTCGGGTTTCCGGTCCGGCGGGAAATGGCGAATCTTAGGCTCTCGGAAGTGAGCGAGAACAGGGGCAAAACATTTGACGGAACCGGTCCGATCGCGAAGCTCCCCAACCATCCCCTGATAACGCCGCGGAAACCGTGCAATTCACGGAAATCCTGGGGGGACCTTTTTCTTGCTTTATTTCACTGAGTAAACAAGCCTAAGCCAAAATGGCTTCCCGCATCCTCGACGTAGAGGACCAGAACCAGAACTGACCGCGGGCGGGCGGGGCCGCTAGTCTTTTTATCACCCACTTCTTTATTTACCTCAATCGTAAAAAAACAACAATAACCATCAACCCCTTAAGCCGCCGTGACTACTTCAAAAGAGTCCTGGAAACGTGCCAGGACTCTCCTCGACAGCTGCTGGTTTTCAAACAAGGGTGCCCTCCCACTCCTCGTTCGTCAATACTCGGGTCCGCTCTTTTCAGTTCAGCCGCTGTCACATTCCGCGCATTCCCCGTCTAACCGCCTGTCTTCTCGATATTCCTTTTCTGCCAACACTCTCATAAGGACTCCGATATGCGCCCTCACCTTTGGCACACCGAGAGCTGGCTGTTTGTTCATTTCAGCCCTCCCGGAACTAAGTCCCCTTTTATGTTCTCTTGCCCTCTGAAGTCGTTCCGTGATAATATAAGGTTCCCTGATTTTTTTAATCCATGCACGTATCAACAATTCAAACATGCGTGTTAAGCCAGTCGCCTATTCCAGCCATACTATGCCACACTAACTGCAAGCCCTTGCCAAACACAAACGGGCCGATAACTCACATTGTTTCCTTTTATGACAGCGAGAGTTGTCTTACCTGTTTCAAGATGGTTGCATGCGTACGTTGGCAGGTTTTTTTTTTTTTTTCTAATTGCGTGGCGTGGATATTGAATTATCAGAAATCATTAATTCTAAAAACTAACCAGGCTTCTTTAGGTGCTGAAGCGGACGTTTCTCATTCGAAACTATCTATTTCCTTTCATCTGCAAACCTACTTTTTGAAAGCCACTCATGCACTCCTGCAAGAAAGACATTCATCGCGTGTTGGATGTAATATGGCTTCTAACGGTGTGTGTGTGTGTCAAAAAAGGTAGACGCTGCAACTGAGCAATTTTCCTCTATCATATTGCAGAAGAGCGCGACTGTTGAGAAGAGTTCTACTAAGAATTTTCCGGACACGAGTGGTAGAGGTGTCGACCGGCTCGCACCTACATCCCCACGGACCGTGCCGAGACAACTGCTTTGCTTGGTCAACAAGAACCATGGCCATATTACACCACACACACACCCTTCCAGCTGCGAGAACACCCTATTAACCCTAAAACCTAAGACAGGGGGTTCGCTAAGGAGGAGAAAATACCAGTGCAGAATTAATGACAATTGCACGGTTGATTTCGGAAGAAAAGGAAATGAGAAAGCAAAAAAAAATTATGGAAACAATAATATTCTTGTAGAATGGACAATTTTCTGAGATGGCGCCAGCGTTGAGCGTGCGAAGCAAATTTGAAACCAATAGGGAGACGACGGTCAAAACGGAAAGTAGTTGGTAGCGTGGTTTGCCAGAAGGCATGGGGTTAATTTGCTCGATTTCTTGCGTCAGCGACTGCTGATCTATGAAGCAACTATAATGAAGTTCAGGTATTCCTAATACGGTGCTAAAAATGTCCAAAAAGCCCTATACTTTCTGTTAAGGTACTATTACCAGGTCTGCTTTCATTTATCGGGCTCTCTATCTCCTGAAATATGTGTCAATTATATATATATACACTGGCGTTCAAAACTATAAGCACCCCATACGAAAATAGTGTTGTCTGCATGAGCAACACTATTGGCAATGGAAATGCGTTATTTCAAAAAGAGAGTGAGGAGGATGAGGAGGGGGTAAACGGGAAAAAAAACAGCTGAATCATGCATCAGAACACATATATCATTAATTGTTACACAGCTAGTGCTTCAGACATCTTTCACCAACACAGCCGCTATTCCGTATGACTAATTGTTAGCTTGTCTAAACGTTTCCAAATATTGGCATATAACTAGTTCTTATCCCTCTCGCGGGTAGTTCCCCACAGCTGACTGACGTTTTTCTTTGACTCTTCGATCTTATTCATCGCAGGCGAGTTTAATGGAGTTCAGACACGGATGTTTGGTCGGAGGAACCATAAGTCATTCTCTTCTAGCGAGGCGTTCTATATTGAGCTTTCTAGCTTGCGTAAAATCATTGTTGCAGCATAAACCGCATCACCGTCCAGACAATGTCATGACGGAATTGCATGGCGCTGCGATACAAGAATCATATCAGATTTTGTCAAGTCACTTCACGTTTCCACCACCGTTCTTAATTGTAGAGGGAAAAAACGCAGCTTTTCTCACATTCTTCTCCGGGTTTCTCCTTCTAACCCACCGTCGTCGCGTGGTATCATCGAACATCTGAAACCATCTTTTTCTCCGGCCTCATCGCACCAGGCCATCGCTCCGGGGTGCACGTCCGACCGACCGACGTCGAGTAGCTCAGTCGACCTCTCTTAACCTCCTTTTGGTGGGAGAATTCGCGACGATCACTGTTGTAGAGAAATGGCTGTCGGTTGGCTACCTGTCAACAAAGAGTTTTTTTCTTTTCTTTTTGGTTTGTTTAAAAAAAAGAAACAGTAACCTAACTCCCTCTTCTATACTTTTCTTTATTTCTTCTCGTGCGTCTTAAAGTTCACGGATGAGCGAGTTGACGTCATTCCGTAATTGGCTGGTTTGCCCACCTGTCCCGTGCAGCAACTCCAAATTCGCCTACAATTTATAGTTTAAGGTAAACAACCCGCCAGAGGGCAGTCACGGGTGGCCTCGTTTGAGATGGAATCTAGTTTTCAGGTGTCATTTTCATCCGCCAAACAAAAGATTAGCGCTAAACCAATTTTGGGGTGTATTGACATGGATACAAAAGCACACAATGGGTTAATAATTATATAAATCATTAGTCAGAAACGGTGTTGGATGACCACGATGGCTTCCTGCTTTCGGTGGGGCAGGGCTACATCTAGCATTCGTGGGTTAGGGGTTGGCATCATCCCGTGATCAGAGCCTGAAGACCGCCAAGACCAACTGAAACGTCGTGATTTATTATCCTTGACATTATTTCCGGCGGAGCGAATCCGAATAAAGTCTGCTGGAAGTAATCGGAGGCGGGTGGGGCGGGGCGTGTGCGACAGCTGGGGGTCCCGCCTCTGCTCGGAGGGTCGCCTGGCCTTTTCGGCGCGTGTTACTCGGTTGGCTGTGACTAGAAAGTCGCGGGGTTTGTGTCACGAGGACGGCACACACACACGGTCGGCCTGTCGCCGAGCAACGGGTGAGCCGGTGGCGCTAGCCGCTCAAGAACGAGCGACGGCGAGCCCCCTTTTACATCCCGACACCGACAGCGTGACGGGCACGACCGGATGTTGTTTTTTTACTAAAACTGTTGTTAATCTCGCGGGTTCGTCGACGATGCAGAGCGGCTCCTAGCAATAAAGTACAAACCACTTGTATCTAGAGACCCATCCTTTTGCTAGCAGTTGAGTTCGACGCGTATTATCATCAATGTACTGATAACTGCATCAGTATAGCTTCCAGATCATATACACAGTGTCTCAAAATGATGTGTACACTTTTTTCTATAGCCTAATTTTAAAAAGACATATTGCCAGATAGAATCTTTGTTTCGTGCATCAGGCACAAGCTCATACACTAGGACAGTGTTCCAAAGGACCACCATCGGTGTCCACGCAGCATCTAACAACAGAGCGACGTGCAGCGGTCTGTTTTCACAGAAACAGCTGTTAAAGCATTGACAATTCTATGTTGGCGGTCACGGGTGGTAGGTAGCTTGTTTGATGGCGTACATCTCGTCCTTCAATGCACCTCCACTGGGAAAAAAAAAATCTGGTGGTGCAAGATCTAGAGGACGTGGTGGGTACTGAACTTGATCGCACTGTCTCCTCTAGCTTCCAAACTATTCATCCATAATTGTCCGCGTGTGTCAATGAAATTGCAGAAGAGAGGGCGAGCCATCTTGCCGTTGGAACACGTTTGCATTGCCATGCACGGTGTCAATGGCGGGCACGATGTTGCTTGTAAGATGAAAGTACTACCGGTCACCTGTCACGCTGCCATTGATGCCCGATAAGACCGCAGGAACCGGCATTTGTCCACACCGTGACCGTGGTAAGTTTGCGCACTACGCAGGTTGTGTCTTTCCGCAGCTCCATTAAACCTTTAAAATGCCGTTTTGTCTGACCCCGCATGAGTCGGATCACGTGCTAAAACACGTGATATCAGGAGGCGCGCTGCTGCGTCTCACGGTATCGCCATCTGTGAGCTTCTGAAAGAAACGTCTTAACGCTGAGAGGGAAAAAAAGTATTAACGTAAACAGGCACTTCCGGAAACTCCAATAAATCATTTCTGTCACATGATAAGAATACGATTGCAAGGAATGGCGGGTAGAGGCGAAAATGAAAGCTTCAATCTGCTGGCGGCCGCCGGAAGTTCGCAGAAGCTGACAGCCTCGAGAGGAAGCGGACAGTCAGGCGGTGTGACAGACGCTGGTAGAAGCCGGCGGGAAAAACTTCAAGGTTACCCGATTAACCGGGAATTCACCTTCAGGAAGTCCAAATAACAGCACCACAGATATCGGCTTTGTTTATGGCCATCGGGCTTCCAGCAAACAGCGGCTGTGACTTCTGTCGGGTCCGCGTACGGCTGCTTCACCGTAGGCGATGTCAGCGGTCGACCCCCCCCAAACGAGAAAACGCAGACCACCACTTAGAGGAGATGCGTAAGCTCTTCTTCCCGACACGGCGACACCCTCCGAAAGCAATTTCCGCCTGTCCACGCTGCATAGTCATCTGTCCAAAGCGAGACATCTCTCTCTCTCTCTCTCTCTCGCGGGTTTTATATTACAGACACGCGGATTACCTTAAACGAGTCTCCCTTCCTCATAAAATGACCACAATGACAGCGTGAACACAAGCGAATAGCGTGACTCCCCCCTGACTTATCTACTGTTGCACTGTTACACATGCAGCTGACGAAATGGCCGAGTTGGAGACTCAAACACGGAGGAAAGATGGAGCTTCTGGTGTCCTCGACCCGATTTTTTTTTTGTATTGTCTTGTCTCTCTTGATGTTGCGTTTTCTTGTCTCCTCTGCTGACAAATGATAAAGGGACGTCTTGTACCGCAATCCAAGACAACAGCACAGACGTTAGCCATGCTTGATTAATTGTCATTGGTGACTCGTCTACTTCGGTATGGCACTGCGTGAAGTCGTGACGTCACACAAGACCGCCATTAGTTAGGGCACACTGTTTCTCCGTATCGACCGCGATGTTGGCCGTCGGAGAGTTTCATTTACATATTTAAGAATCTATCTAATACTTAAGTGTTACATAAGAGGTGGAAGTTAGAAACAAGAAATTACTAACGTTTATTTATAGACATTCTCGTTCGTTTGCTCACTACACCTCTCAGGCATTTCGCGTTCCGTTCGTAAGCGTCCTTGACCTTTCGTCTATCACGCGCTGCCAGCGGGACCTAAAGAAATGGCTAATTATCCCCCCCCTCCCGAGGTTTTTATACATTCCGATGAAAGGGAACTTCCTTGGAAGGTTCTCAGCTGAGTCGTTCATCCTTCCAGTTGGTGTCGTCATTCTGTCCGGTGTGTCGCTTCGAAGAACAGGTCGTTTCTCTCAAAGCTTCCCACAAGTGTCATGTCACCGCTCGCCGAAAGCCGTCCATTGGAGGGTCCCGCTCGTCCGTCGGCGATGGGGAAGAATTACTGCTGGGGGGAGGAGACTACACACATATAGCGTCTGGAAAACCTCCAAATAAATTCTTGAGTCGACAGATTCTTTCCGTTTCCTTTTTCCCTACGCCGGGGGTTCAGACGAATATTTATTTCAGAATCCTTCTGTTTAAGAAGAAGAAGAAGAAAACTCCTTTTAAAATGCTGGAGGTGGGCGGGCGGCGTGGGGGGAGGGTTAACGTATTTATTTGTTTGTCCGTCAGTTCTCAGAGACGTGTGTTCTAAATTGGCAGACCAAACGCCAGCCATTAAGCCTCGGTACCAGCATCTGAGCAAGTGCGAGCCGACGTCAGCGCGTCGCCCTCTTCTTCTCTCATCTGTTCGTGGAGGACGTCCGCCCTGACTGAGACACGCGTCGGCAAGAATCTCGGTTTCTCGAGAAACGGTTTTCTGGGGGGGGAAAGGCAGAAGTTTTCTCCTGAAGTGCCAGTAAAACACACACAAACACACACACACACCCCACCCTTTTAATGCGTTCCGTCGAATTGCCTCGAAGCGGGTTAATTATATTCAGGAGCCGGCAATGCGATACATTATCGACTTCCGGTTTATATGGAACTGCATGCGGGCGATGAAAAGTCTGTTTGGTTGCCTTCGAAGACTGTCTGGAAACGTCTAAACACCCTGGCCGACCATTATCTGCTTTTAAAAAACAAACCAAACAAAATCGATGAAACCGGAAAGCCAATGTGATTTAGCAAGGCGGCTGATAGCGCGACGGCAGACACACACCCCCCATCTGTGGTTCCCCGTCGTGCGAAGTCTTTTCGCCCTCTGTTGAGAGACGGTATCAGCGATGTCATTGCGATTCATCAGCTAACGCGTGCCGAGCGCCACGTACCGGTCGGGCGGAGACAACCTACCGGCGGTGACCCCACCGGGCTGTGATTAGATTGTATAATCTGGCCGGTCCGTTCGCGGTCATGTTTGGACACCAATTACCGGCCATCCCAGTGTTTTGCAAGCTTATCAGGCCGAGTGCAGTGAGTATGTAAACAATATGGCCCTCAACGCTCCAATTACTTCGAGGAAATGGCTGGCCTTTAACTTCCTCTTTCGTTTCCTCTCCGACTGAATTGCTGTTATTAAATGGACGATTTGAAGATTTACGTCAACCGAAAAAACGTCCAACACTAAACTATTTACTACCGACAATAGTCAGATTATCCGAATATATATGTCTGTCTTTAGCACGAGTTTCTCTTCAGTTTACTTTTATTTCCTAAAAGACTTTGGCTTCACGTGTAAATTATCTTTTCTAAGAATTATTTTCGTTTTTCCAAGAAGCCGTTTGATTTCACAATCCTACTTTTTAATACAAATGTTTGTAGCAGCCCATGTTGCTGAGACCACTGGGAACATTTTGACTTCTCCTATACACCAGATACTGCTTTCAAAAAAACGCAGTTTTAATTATTTACTAAGATGATGGAAATCAAGTCAAAATGCATCGATTGGTTTCCCATTTCAGTTAGAGGGCTCCGAACGAACGATTGTAAGCTGCAGGACGTTTCTTCCACATAGTTGACCATCTGTCCAGGATATTCCGGCTTCAGCCTCTCCTTGGACAGCGTGGATGGGCACCGCAAATACGTTTTTCAGGAGTGGAACATTATCCCCTGCTGTCCGTGCTCAGACAAGCGCGCCGATCCATGGTTCTGCCAGAACTACGGTTATTAATCACCATTGGAATAGGGAATATATCTAAATGGCCGCTAGAAACAGTCAAAGAAATGTGGCAACTAAGCTGTATGACTAAAATCTTTCGAAAACTGAACCGTCCCTGTACCGATGCTAATGTCAGCTCTAATACCACCGTTACATCAATTTCAGCAGCTACATCTATCTACCTGTCTGCCCCAGTCTGCGGCGTAACTAGTTCTTGGTATCTCTTCTCATCAGTAACTTGTCGTCGGAGCGCGCTCTACTTTCAATTTCCAGTAAGTTCACTATATGAAGATTATTGTCAGGTCACAGATTTGTTTCACTAACTCGCATGCAACTGTTTTCCTCCGAAGTCTCGGGTTTTCGCGACCACACCCACGGCTCCGTCAACGTGGATTCGCTAAAAAAAATTTGGCCGCATCCTTCTGGGACTGCGGATGTTCGCGGTTTCAGACCGCGAGGAAGGCTCGACGATACTTTCAGATTTATATTCGGTGCCCCCAGTTTATTACTGCGCTGAACGCTGAGATCTTTTGGATGCGTGCCAAAAAAGGGGGACAAAGGAAGGCGGCACCTCTTAGGGAGATGACGCGCGAGGCCGGCAGATGTCGCGCGGAGCTGAGCTGCTAGGAGCGCCAGTGGTGGCCGGAGCCGCCATAACGCCTGTGGCCTTCTCGTGGCGGCCGTTTTAGGGAATCATGGTTAGGGTTGGGGTTGAGGTTGGCAAAGGAGAGATAAGGATCGTGGCTTCGGTCAGCTGTGGTTATCGCGTTATTGGAGTTGCAGGCAAAGAAATTCGATGCGCGACCTGGAGAGTACTGTATCTCGGATCGCCTATAACCCAATTACTCCTCGTCCGTTTAAATTACGATGTCGTAGGACAACCAGCAGCATTTGATGAGAAATCCGCAAACCCGACCGTCTTATTATTAGATCGCATCCCAGCTCTTTCCACCCAGAGGCGGCCTCTTTGGTTACCTTTAGGGGCTCCCAGGCCCTGGAGGCGCCATTTTTCGGTTTTGATTAAACCCGCCTAATAAGAAGCGAGAAGACGATGTCTGTACTCGGCCGAACATCGAAATGGGAAACGGCCGCCGGGCGAAAACTCTCTAAGTTTAAGCGGAGTAATCTCCCCTTATAATAACAATTCCTACTTCAGTCTCGAGTTATTGAACTTGCAATTTCCCTTTCTCCTTTCGGCTCTACTCGGTTACTCACCCGAGAGCAGTGGGCTGCACAAAGTTTAGCCCCTAAACCAGAAAGCAAGAGATACGAATCGCCATCAAAGCCCGTAGTGGGTAGCATCCGGTGCATTATTTTAAAGTGATGACTTGTTATTAATGGTCCGGTGTTGAGAATTCCCGTGGCGTGGCTCTGTTGCGCATCCCCGTTCTGTGACGGAAGCTGTATGCTATCCAGGAAAGAGCGGAGGGGAAAGTTTCTACAAACGATATCATTCCAGAATTGAAAGGCTGCACACAGTTAACAGGGAATCTGGTTTCATAGGGAAGGCGAGGGTATGATCTATATGGACTGCGGCTGAATAGTTACACACGATTCTCAAAAGACAATGGGAGCGGAGGATCACGTCAGATATGATAAATACCTACGTTCTTTCTCTAATCTGTCTTCAGTCGGACTAGTATCGATCTCCAGTACGAGATTTCCCAACAAAGAAGTATTTTTTCTGTATTCTTATTGTTACAACGGAAGCAGTTTGAGGTAGACGAAGAACGGACCAGCCTATAGGTTCAGCTAAACCGCCCTTTCACAAATCACAGGGTTTCCACTGCAATTTAATAAGAAATACGTGTTGCCTTAAGATAAATCACGATTGGAGAAAACCCAAATATGCCCTATTTCTCGGACCATCAGAAGCTTCTTTTTTTTTTCTATAAATTTCCTTGCGTCTTATAATCCGAAGATTACCCAGTCGTTATGGCTGGCCTGCCAATCGTCTTGCTTAAGATGGACGATCACCGCTGGACCAATCATGGTCAAGGCCTGGACGGTGGCCGCGCTTACTTTAACTCGTGCCTTGCACGTTCGTTCTTTGTTTGACTCGGCTGTACACCTTACTACGCTTATTTCGGGTTAAAACTTTCGTAAAGTCCGCGAGTGACGTCACAAGTAGAAGGAGAATCGGTGACGCGGTGCCAATATTTTGGAAGGGAATAAACAATCAAATAATGACACCTGCCGTTTTTCGGTGGTTATAAAGGAACACTTTGTGAAAAGTGGAAAGAAACTGACTGTTAAATAAAGATACACGTGGAAGTAGTACGAGCCCCCCACTTCGAAATTTAACTCCATTTTTAAAAAGTTACGTGGATAGAATTTTTGTGCTGTCGTTGAGACAGACGGGGAAAGAGAACAACCAAAACTTTCCCAGCCACCTGTAATTCACCTTGGAGGATGAAAAGAACTTATCTTTACCTTTCCTAGAGGTCTCCAATGCTAAAAACCTGTCTTCGAACTAATAGTGATCCAAAATCTATAGGAAAAACCCCATTCTGACCGATATCTAAATTTCTTGACTCAGTCCGTCAAGTATGAAAACAATTAAGTCATTTACTCGTCAGATGGCAGGGCATTCCACATTCGCGATTAACGACTTTTGAATGGCGAACTTCAGCATATTAGCAGAGTACTAAAAAGTAACATCCACCACCACTAGCTGACAAGGCCGCCACCTAGCGGCTAAAAAATTGTAGAAAGGTAACCTTGGTGATTATAGAACCAAAATGTGCTCTTGTTTTACCATATTTTAAGAGCATAAACGAACAATTTGAACAAAAAAAATACCTGGAAAGGGGGAAATGCAAAATATTTTACACACCGTCCTCTCCTCATATCTGATGAGGTGGAACCTGGTAAAAGATGAGATGGGAAGTTGGATATACTGAATCGAGAGCATCCATAATCTCCTTTGGACAAAACGGAACCACTCTGAAGAAGCAATTGAAAGAACACTTAAGCTAACAAGGTACAAGAATAGATTAAATCGCCAAAGAATAGTGTAGAATAAGAAAACTAAGAGAGAGAGAGAGAGAGAGAGAGAGAGAGAGAGAGAGAGAGAGAGAGAGAGAAGAGAGAGAGAGAGAGAGAGCATAAACTATTGAATACGACAAAGTCATGAAGAAAAAACCCGGAAGGCTTGGTCCTGGTGGAGCTCCCCCTATCGTCTGCGGCGGGAACTGTCTTGGGAGGGGGCGACAAACTTCAAACTGAGGAAAATGAAAGAGCTTCTATATCAAATCCGGAACTGACAACATCATTAGACGTATGGGATTTGTAGTAAAGTTGGGATAGCTAATTGTGGGGGGGAACATCACAGAGATTCGTTTATCTCAGCCGACCAACCCACGTTTTGAATATTTAAATCCGTCAAACGCGAAGCTCGGTCCGATCTTTCAAGTTTCCGCGCCGCCATGACACCGACTCCAATGATGACGACAGCGGCGCCATTTAGAATTTAAAAAAAAAAAACCGAGAGTTTATCCCCTACGTGCGAACTTCCGAGATATCTCGTCGCCTCGACATTTATCGATGTGTGTGTGTGTGTGTGGTGTGTGTGTGTGTGTGTGTGTGTGTGTGTGTGTGTGTGTGTGTGAGAGAGAGAGAAAAATCCATTTTTTTTTCACGTTTATCCATTAAATTACAAAGGCAGATATCTAAATTGCACTGCTGGCTGGCTGGCTGGCTGGCGCAACAAATACATAGATTATACATAAGCTGCTGAATTATGATGGTTTCTTTAGTGTTTCAAAATAATGCTTGGATATTTCAGGGGAAATTAGACCCCATAACAGTTTTCTGTTGTTGTTGCTCCGATGTATATTTGCGCGCGAACGTGTTTTGTTTTCAAATTTTCGTAACCGCGTAGCCTTGGGCACCACCAGGGTTTCTAATGTGCGGTGCTGGAAGGAACCATAAAGATATTCGCACTCGGGAACTGTTCAGTTTGCTTTGGCGAACGCCGATACTTTTGAGGAGGATGTGGAATGCGACGACAAGTTAACCATTAAGCAGACCCAGCCGTGCGAATCTGGTTTTCGAGTACCACTTCCCCATCAGTTCCGTTCTGCGTCCGCTTGACGAGAAAACGTCAAAACTTGGACTCTAAACGAGATCTGGGTTTCTCTACTTTCACTTGTCCTTCCCTGCTCCGGAAGTAAGAGTTTCAACAACAAAAAAAAATGCATACGGTGTCGCGTCGAGCGAGTTCCCCGGATGGGTGATGACTGCGCAGAACCGAACGTTTGCATTTATAACGAGTTCTGAGCGAAAAGGGGGGGGTTCGAGATATTGTGGGAGTAAATAAGTAAGAAAGTGAACTAATAGCAATAGAAAATCTTTGCGGTAATAATAAGTTACACAATACAAACGTACTGGTCACGTGCTAATGAAACACGATCCCACCCGCGATTTTCATCCAGTAAGTGTAGAGAACTTGGGAAATCTAGTTGCGATATCCTCATTGAAGAAATCTTGGGTGGTTGGTATTGAATCTCGTTCGATACTTTAAAAATAAATCCATCTAGGAGGTTTTGGTAACCTTGGCAGGGGCGAGGAAAATCGATGATATGCATAAGACAACAAAAACCAAGTATTTCCAATATACGTTTTTTTTAAAAAAAATCAATCGACATTCAGAGTTTTTTATTTTCAAATTTCAAAGCGTTCTTTAGTTATTTGATTTTTTCGTTTGTAATTACTACAGAGAATATCCGATTTGTCAGCCATAATAAAGTCCATTTCTTTTATCGATGATTTGATCGGCTTCACGTGGAGCCTCATAGTGTCGTCTGCTTGGCTTTCCTATTCCGCGCCAGCGCCTCTGCGAATGTGACTTAGTCACGGTTTCAAGGTACACACAGACACACACATACACATACACACACACACACGCTCACTCTCACACTCGCACACACTCACTCAAACACTCGAATATAAGTCGCTCACACACGCATTAACTCAAACACTCGAGCACAGTCGCTCACTCCTCTGCACACACACTTTCACACTAACTCAAACACTCGAGCACAGTCGCTCACTCCTATGCACACCACACTTTCACACTCACTCAAACACTCGAATATGAGTCGCTCACACACGCACTAGCTCAAACACTCGAGCACAGTTGCTCACTCCTATGCATACACACTTTCACATTCACACACTGACTCAAACACTCGAATATGAGTCGCTTACACACGCACTAACTCAAACACTCGCACACTCACACTGGTCGACATGAGAACGGATGATCCGGTGAAAGAAAGACGTGTCGTCGTTTGTGTACTGATGGAAACCTTTCTTTCATTCTCGAGAGAAATAGCTGAATAAATATGGACAGCACAGCGGAAAAGGGGGCGGGAACGAGGTCAGTGAGAATTTATCGATTCATCGACCACGTCAGCGATGCCCTAAAAGTAATAAGAATGAAATTTGTTTTAATGAAAGCACCTTTCAAAATAGATAAAAACCTTGCTTTAACAAGTCTTTTTTTTCTAAACCCCGGATTCCATGATGATTCACTTCCTAGTATAAAAGCCAGGTGGCGCTCGTAGGTAGTATCCAGTCACATCACATCTTCGATCGACCAGGGTAGATTATCCGCGATAGTTTCAGTTCGATCACTCGCTATCGATAAGTGAGATTGGCTTCGACGGTTGGCTAACCTGATAACTTAAGATGTAGCCGGTAAGCTTTTCTTTCTGACCCCCGGTTCTTTGACTGTTTCTGCCATCGGCATTTCCTTTTTTTATTTCAGTAATTCCTCTTCCTCCCCCTCAACCGTTCACCATTTTTAAATTCCTTCCTCGTCTTTTGACTTTTCATGCTTTACCACATACGACATCCCGTCTTCCGCCTGCTGAAAACACGTGATTCGTGACGTCACAGAATCGGACGTCACCAAGTTACCGGCTTCGCTACGTCATAAGCACATAGTTTTGGGCCGATGCATCGCACTTCCCTCCCCTGACAACTGCTACTCTCTTAGGACTCAACCTCGCTTTGGTAAACCCCTTCCACCTCCATCGCCCGGAAGAAACAGTGGATCCAGCGCTGAAGTCAAAACCACAGTTTATTGCTTAAATCGATTAGATTTTTATTATAGGTGGAGCTATAACGAAGAATGGATGTGTTCAATTAAGAAGACAAGGAGTGAGTTTGATTGTCACATCCGTTAGAGAAGAGGAAGTCCCGTTTATTCGCTGGCCAATCTGAGAGAGCATCAATTATAGAAATCGCTCGAACTTTCGACTGTACAAGCAAAGAGAACGCCCGTGGAATGTGTGATGAGCGACAGGAGTGGTACCCACCTTGCTGATCTAGGAGGGGCCATCTCGATAAGTCATGGCATCAGTTTCGACCATGCGACACCTGATGAAGCCATCGATCCAATCCGATTTATCAGTTCAATGTTTTGATTTCTGTTTTCTACAGTGCCGCCGCTAAAAAAAAAAGATGTTCCCGACTTCGAGAAATTTCCAGCAGATAAATTCAACTTTTCGATATTTTTCGAACGCTTATGGGGGCCCCGTTAGTTCTTCTGTCAAGAACACCACGAAAAAGGTCGAGTGCGTCATGATTTTTCATCTGTGGGGGCGCTGACGTCACTACTGCTTTTTATTCTAATCGAGCTTCAAAAGAACTAAAAGATGCGAGGTTAGTGGCCTTCCAAGTAGAGATTAAAGCATATGAAATTGTTTCTTAATTTTAGCATTATCAACTCCAGTGTTACCTTAAAGGAAAACAGTTATGTGAATTCTGACTGTTCATCCATTGTGTGGGTTTGTATTTGTGTAAGACCACACCATACTCTCACTATTATTAATCTTTCTCATTTAAGAAATATCGAACTGGTGCACGCTTAATTCATCTGGTTTTGAGTTGGTGCGTTTTACATCGATGCTCACAAGAAAGAGAACTCTGGTGGAGGAGCGCAGTGCGGCGGCTGTCCACTAGGAAGCGCTGTAAATTCTACTTCATAAGATGCCCGGGGACTTCTGAGATCGGTAAAGAAAATTTTACTACAACTCTTCACCTTTTTATGTGTGGGGGAGGGAACTTAATAGCTCAGAGGAAATCCACGCGGCCGACTGAGGAAGAAGAACAAGAATAACCCGCGGTGCCAGGGAGATTCGAACTGGGTCCCTCAACATCGGCAGTACTGTAGACAACCACGCGGCCCTCTCCGAGCCATACCGACAGTTCTGCCGCGTGATGTACGCTATAGATAAACCCAGTTACTGTGTCCATCACCAGAACGAAAATTATAATCCGCAATACTAAGTTACGATGTCGAAGGATTGCTTGCAGCAGTAAATTTATCTTTGTTCTGTTTCCTATTGGGTTCTTTTGTTCCCGTAGCGAATAAATAACCAATCGAGTTAAATCCAACTCACCGTTGCTGAATACATGAACTGAATTAAAATGGCGGCCAACAGTTCATTTGCTGAGGTATTTAACGCCGACAGGATGTGCTGTTGTTGACAGCTGTCTAAATTTTTCATAGCAGGGAATAATACCGACTCTTGATTGCGTGCTTAACGATAAAAAACGTCCAAGGTTCTTTCTTTCGCATACCACAAACAGAGGCGGTGTAATGGTCCAGTGGTTAGCCCCAAAGGGCTTTTAAACTTAATTGCCCCCAGCTCGTTACCAGCTCGGGTTAGTTTCTTCTCGCTCAACGAGCCAGTCACGTGCTCTCCCCCCCGCCCACATCTAAAACTGAAAAGCTCTAGGAGTGAACTTTCGCTCGTCGCCTAAGCCCCATCTTGTATCTAAGACAGGGTTCGAAAACCCCACGACCAAAAAGCCGCACGATGTCGAAGCGATCATAAATTATTTGATGCAAAACGATTTACTACCATAGAATGGGATTATAAATCATTAATCCAATGCTTTGATTTGTTTTACTCAAACAAGACACGATATATCGAATAACCTCCACCAAACGCAAATTTTTTTTGTCTTTATATGAAGTGGCGACTTTAGACAATAAGATTTGCATTCTCTACCATAAATATCCAAGAACCACTACTACTAGTTATTACATTCTGTTTTCTTTGTTTGAAGCGGCCGATGAATCTTATCTCTTTTTAAAAATTAACATTATTTTAAAGTAGCCTAATGGAGTATAGACAGTGTTTCTTGAAACGGCTAGCTGTAATTATGGTTTACGCTGTACACCAAATAATCTCCACGGCCAGATTAACTCGTAATTACTTGTAAACTACTTTCATATTTGTTCCTATTGCACTTACCTTTTGTTCGTTAGATTAAAAAAAAAAAACTATATTTAAAGATAAATAGTAATTTAATATTTCTCTAAATGTTTGGAACTACTATAAAATCTGAACCTTGGGTACAGTTCGCGAGGGCGGCGCGGTTATGTAGTGGTTAGCCTCCCGAGTTCGGACCGCTGGCTCAGCTTGGCGCGTCGACTTCTCGTTCTTCACCAGCCGGCCGAGCATGCTTCCCCCAACATTTGTAGACGATTAATGTCAATCAGTCTTACTCTTTCCTTCCCATCGAAAACCATCCCATTTATAATTTTCATTCGCCAGTGGTGGATTTTACTTGTCTTTTTATTTAGTCGTTTCAAGCGACCTTCGCGAAGATCACACGGAAATTTTCCAATAATATGAATCATATATCCTTCATCTGAAGTTACCCTTATTTTGAGAGAGAGAAAGAGATATGACGTCAGTACAGAGAGAGATTTGGCGTCATTACCAAGAGAGATATGACGTCAGTACAGAGAGAGGTAGAGAGAGATTTGGCGTCATTACCAAGAGAGATATGACGTCAGTACAGAGAGAGGGAGAGATTTGGCGTCATTACCAAGAGAGATATGACGTCAGTACAGAGAGAGAGAGAGAGAGGGAGAGATTTGGCGTCATTACCAAGAGAGATATGACGTCAGTACAGAGAGAGAGGGAGAGAGATACGACGTCAGTACAGAGAGAGAGAGAGAGAGGGAGAGATTTGGCGTCCTTACCAAGAGAGATATGACGTCAGTACAGAGAGAGAGGGGGAGAGAGAGATTTGGCGTCCTTACCAAGAGAGATATGATGTCAGTACAGAGAAGGGGGGAGGGGAGAGTTTCTAAGATGATATCTGCACTGTACCTTCAATAAATGGCTTTTGGAACAAAAGAAGAAAGTACAGTTACTGAAATTACAAGATGGTTGGCGTAGCCAAGAAATATCCAAATCTACCTGTAAATATCCCAAAAGAAGGGAGAGTTAAAACTGGCAGATAACGCCGGGTTGATGCGGATTCACCCGCGTACAGCAGCGCTTGGGTTCGTTTCGATGTTACACGAAGAAATTGGAATCTGTCAGAGAAGAACTGTCTAAAACAGAAATGATTCGTGACGTTGACTCGCGAGTAATCTAATCCTTGACGGCATTCCTGACACCACGGGGCGCCATGGCGCGACGTGGTCATAATCTCGACCTTGGACGAACGCGCCAACAGCCAAAGTCCTTCAATCAATCTTCCCCCTCCTATCCCACCCCGCGCTAACCTAGCTCTCGACAAGATAATAAACCTAAACGAATCTAGCTCAAACCGGCGTCAACCAGTTTGTCCCAACTCGAAATGCATTTTATCGATTTACCATATAAACCCCAGAAACCTGGCCATGCCAGTCAGTCGATATCTCACTACCTCTCCCCTTGTACACAGCTGCGGTCGGCACTTTGCCAAATACTTTCCCCAGATAAACAAAAGCGGTGGAGGTTTACAGAAAGAGCAGACGATAATGATTTCCGGTGTCCTGTGACTAGCATTAGTGGAATGTACATTGTTATTTATCAGGAGTTACAACTGGCGATATGTTCTGCTCACTGAAGTGTAAAAAAAAACACACAAGACAAAGGGAATTGATGCTGTTGGCATTGATGTATTTCTTCTTCAAAATACTCTGGCGCGCGCGCGCGCAGTCATTATTTAGCCACATGATACATTCCTAAGATTCTTCTGTTAGCTGCGAAGTTATTTACTGTAACATTCGCAGGAAACGGACCTGATTTGGGGCACCTATGCAGTTAGTATAAACAACCCAAAACCATTTTGAAATGACATGTCCAAAACAGTAGCAGTTTCACGTGCAAGCAACTTCCGGTGGTGACCGATGAAAAAATATGGAGGAACTAATTATTTGTTTTCCTTCTAACTTCAGATACCAACAGAAGGGCAGAGCACTCGGTGTTCCGATAAAGTTTTTTTTTTTTTTGTAAGGGGCAGAGAACTCAGTGTTTCCGGTAAAGTTGTTTTGTAAGGGGCAGAGCACTCACTGTTTTGTTCCGGTAAAGTTTTTTATTCGACACCTAATAATTTTTTTAAAGAATGTTTGAAAATACACGTTTAGAAAACTGCTTTCTTTAGGTTATCGCAATATTTCCAATGATTAGTTTCGCTAATGTGTGCGTGTGTGTGATTTATGATTGATTTCATCCAGCGGCCAATATGAGGGTCTGCTAGACGAAAAATGCCTCCATGACCTTTACACAAAATCCGCGCTCCAGTGAATTCTGATACATTTAGTATTTGTTATCTGAAGCTTAACTAAGAAGAGCCGATAACGTCTGTTGGATTAGATTCTTTGAAACTCGATATTATTTTGCGAGAGCGATTCCTGTCTTTGAGTAATAGTGCAGGCCTGGTAATAACCAAGAGGTTTTTCGATTTAAACGCGGTAGGCATAGATACGGTTATATTTGTCCAAAAAACCCCCAAACAACCTCGTCTGTTACGTCTCCGCTTTCGCTAATAAGAATTTACAAGTTCGGTTTCCTTCTCGCTTTCTTTTCTCTCCTACTTTTCGGCTGGAGACGCACCATTTCCACATCGATGCGAAGCAGATAGCCGGCATCGAAGAACACGAAACTAGCAGAATCGATTCGGCGCCTGGCGACGGCAAAGTCGATTTCGAGGCGGCCGGGCACGTAAAGAGCGCCCTCTGGTGTCGCGGAAGGGACTAAGCAGGAGAAATGCAGCAGCCCTACGTAGTCGCTACTGAACGCGATACCTGCTTCGGTTTTGCTTTCATCCGAATGCCTTCCATAGCTCTTCCCGAAGGCCGGGAGTTTCAAAAAATAGCATAATTATTAGTTCGACCCTAATCGATGATGTAGAGAAAAAAAGAACATTCAAGGGCGTTGTGATTCACACTTGCTCGGCTTGTCTCAGAAACTAATTATTAGCATTAACGTATTAATAGGATGCCGCGTTCGACGGCTATCAAACTCCGCGCTTTCATCTCAGGGGCACCACACGGATGAAAGAAAGTTTACAAGAATAGTTATAATAATAGGGAACACGTGTGATACGGTAGCGTCGCTGATGGAAAACCAACATCTGTAGAATTACGCATAGATTATGTTTAGAATTTTGTAGAGCAAAAGGCAGATTTGTAATATCCGTCGTGACCATTCCGGGGCGGGATAGGATGGATAGCTTAACGACAGGGAACGGTCAGAAGGGTGCGTTAGCCACGTAACCATCAACGAGGATTGGGAAAGTTCCAGAACCGCTTACAACCGACATCGCGATGGCGGACGCATTCTTAGAGCGACGTGCGAGTTGTCTACCTTCTCCGCTGCAGGTTAAAAAAAAGAGACAGATTCTCCGCGAGGAACGTATGACTTGGTGGGGGGTGAGGTAAGGCGGGCGAGGAGGAGAGGGGCTCTGTCTCCTCTGATGTACTGAACGGGAGACGGGATTCCAAGTTATCGCACCACCGGAAATGGTGTTGACTGTTTGGAAGATTGGGACCCCTTGTCGTTTATGATTTATTTATACCGCGTGTTTCTTCCATAAAAGTATTTAGTTACAACAGGAATCCGCGCGCACTGAACGCGACTTCGATAGGGATCTTGGCTACAGAGGCCCCACGAGTATCTAATCAATGCTTAAGTAGCATTACTGTGTTAAGGGTGGTATATTATTATTCTATCGCATCATACACAACGGTCACTCGATATTTCGTAAGCGAAGTGAGGTTGCTAAATAGTTTTAACCGGTAGTGTATTTATAGTGTATATTTCGTGCGTATTAATCGTTATTTCTTAAAATGTATACAGGGTCAGCTGTCGGGGAAAACGGTAAATAGGGAGAAGCAATAGAATGAAATTCTTTGTTTGTACCCGTTTGAGCCATCTTTCGAAATGCAAAGGACTTCAATGTTGGTGCACAAGTTCACCGTCGCACTTCAGTTCCTCCAGAAGCTAAATAACCGGGATTTAAGCAACAAAATTTTAAAAAAATCACATCTTTTAAAATGTGTTTCTAAAATCATTTTCATCATCATAGGGGGGCCCCTTGTGCAAGTCATAAAGGCTTCCCCTTTATTTCCTTTGTTTCTTTAATAATTTCAAATCAAGCTGCAGTAAAGACAACAAATTTTTTAATTACTTTTGTTCTAGTTGATTTTCCGCGTTAAAAATCGCAAAAATATTTAAATAAATTATCAAACTTTTTCATTTCAATCACGTGACATTACGTTTATTTCGAGGAAGACGGATGTTGGGGCCTTAAACTGACATTATCTATTATTTAAAAAATAACTATCAGTAGCTTTGGTTCTAACCGTTGCAGCATATGGATGTTCTCTGACAAGGCCGCTTACGTTCTGGTGCAACCAAAGTAAACATTTAAAAAATTTTTTTAAAAAAGTGGTTAGCTGACCCTCTTCCGACGGCAAATAATTTCCCGGAAGAGCGCGAACAGAATCCGATGTTTCAATAATTAGGTGGAATTTCGGCCCTGTGTTCATCTGCTGATTTGATCATATGCGCATCCAGAAACGACCTTGAAAAGCGAACAGCTAAAACTCAAAATGGGTTTATACCAGAGTTTTACGTGTGGGAAGAAACCCCAAAACGAGCAGATGGGGGAACAAACAATGCCAGAGAGGTATGTCAGAATTGCCGAACTCGGGGTCCTCGTCGTTTCATTGCCCTCCTTTTGTGTAATCCGCTTTTCAGCAAAAACAATTTGTTTTTTGAAATAACCCTTTCTTTTTTTTTTATTTCGGCGTAGTTCCCCACCCCCGCCTTCCAGCATTAGTCGTTATGCTAATACCTTTTACGACAAAGGATACCGGTTTGTGTTGTTGCACAAACCGAAAAAAAAAAAGAAAAGACAACAGCAATATATGATACAACCAACTACTTTCCTAGGATCGAGTGACGTTTTCAGTGTGATTAAAACTGCTGTCGAGAGAAAACGCTTTGCGACAACAACAACGCCAGTTTGTGGCGCGACCTTTTAGATTATACCAGCCGTAAGTGTCGATGTCGCTAAGATGCTAAATAGCGGTTTGTTTGTTTTGCCATCCACCCTCCACACACACACACCGCTACTTAAAGGTCACGGTAACCTTTTGTAAAGTGGATAGGGCTCTAAAACATTTCATTTAACATTGCCGGATAATCTACTTAACTCCACGATGACCTTTATCTGGCTATCCGCCACACCAGCCTGCAGGGTTATGTTCGACATCTAAACCGGCTAACATTTACGTTAATGAGGCCCGGTTTGCGATACGACGTTATATTAGGCCGGGAATCAGTCTGCCGGACGTGCAGCATTCTGCGTGATGGACCACCACCGGCCAGCCCATCAGCACCAGATTTCCCAGTGACCTTTCATCGGACCGCGGATAGACAGATGGCGTTCTTCTGAGTACAGCGTCGCTCTGTTTCGGTTTTACGACAACCGTAAAAGAGCCGCCGTGTCTCTACCGCGTGGCTAAAGACATCCGAACGAATTTCTCTTCCTAATTTCTTTTTTCGGAGGAGGGGGGGAGGCTGATGAAGCAAAATTTGGGGGACGCAGCGGGCGAGACGAAACCTGGCCGAGCTAATGGTTCCACGGAAATGCAGACAATGGCTGCGTCGTGAATAAAATCTGCTTTATTGCTGTTTTGAGTATCATCTACATCTTTCCTACACGAAGATTTCTATAATCGAAGGCGCGGCAGTCATAGTTATCACGGAGTGCAAGAACAAATTACCAGGACGAGTTCTGCGACTGCTGCCTTCGATCGATGGAGGGGGGGAACTATTCCGTTCAGATGGTGACGTACTTTATCAGAGTCGTTCATCTTGTACGTGTTTCAGCCGGGGAGGAGTCGTGGAAATTCGGTAAAAGTCGTGATGCGGCCGAGTGGACCGGCGGCTGTAAACCTGCTGTCCGCGCATGCGTCTGTCGCCACAACAAACCAGACTGGTGTGTGTGTGTGTGGCGGGGGGGGGCGAGGGTCAGAATGAGATATTCGGAGATCTTCTCGAAAGACTCGACCCAGATCGAGATTCTCGCTTGGCGCGTGACGGCTGCGGGCTGTCGGATGATGGGAGCTAGGTGGCAGTTCCCGGACCTGACCCGACGCCGATTTCCGCCTTCTCAAATGACAGCGTATCCGGCCGGAGCTTTTCCCGTTAAACAGGACGCGCAAATTCGCTCCGACGACCTTGACCTCGCAAACGAGTCAGTTTACCATAAAGGGAACGCAACACGTGCAGCCTGACACTTTCAATTTGAAAAAAGAAAAAAAAAATTTTTTTGTTGTTGTTGTTGTTGTTGTTGTTTTTAAATACCCAGATCTTCCGTCCACTGATGGGAAGATTCTGGAACTTTTATCGGATACTCTGGCGAGTTTCTGTTCCGCTAAACGCGATGAATTCTGGGAGATAATAAGAAGCGGACATGTCATTTCAAAATGGGTGCCGTTAGCAGCTGTTACTTCTCGTTCTACAGGGTTGCACGGGAAAGTCATTTTGTTTTGATTTTTTGGCGTTTCTTGGAGAGAGAGAGAAGACGATGGTTCCGGGCACTGTGTCCGCAGAGATCCCGAACAAGTCTACGTCCAACTTGTTAACGCGGCTAACTGTGGTAATTAGAATAAACTCAGCCAGTTAGTCGATAAATACGAATAGATCCGATAGAGTTAGAAAGAACTCGATACTTCATGATAGTGATTGACGAATACACAACAGGCTAAAGCAAGTTTTCGATTTTCCTTTAACCAGCAATGAAATATAATGGCTGATTTATTTAATTAATTTATTTATTTTGCAAGAGACAGCTGGGAGAATACATAAAATCACGCAGGTATTCACTCTACCGAAAATACCAATTAGCTTATGCGATATTGTGTAAACTCGTACAGATCCAGTAAACATCGTATTGTTTTAAATTCCAAAGATTCGGGAAACATTCGATTTGCATGGAATCGTGGGGACTTCGATAAAAATCGCATTGTGAACAGCTGGCAAATGCAAATCAGTTTATTATCTTAAACCCGTATATTACTTTTTGAAAAGAGGAGGAGCATAAAAGTCTTTATTATATATATATATATGAGGCTTGATGCAGCTAATTTATAACAATTCCTGCTGGTGAATGAAAGAATAAATGGATGCTAGCACAGAAACCCCTATTTTCCACTTGTCATCTCTATACGCTTTCATCTGAGTTCATTTATTCTCTTTCTCAGAAATTATATAAAACATAAAGTTGGTGCAAGAAAGTTCAGCAAAACCGTACATAAAAATTCTTTAAATTCTCAAACATTACTTTTGCCATGCTAGCACGTGATATAGCTGGGACTTAAAACTGACGCACAGAGGGCGCTGTTCATTTTCTTACGTAAAATCAATTTATTTTTAATACTTTTTTTGCGTACGTCATCCACTGCTGTCAGATGCATCATATATACGAAGCTGTGACGTAAACAGGCCAATGACGTCAGATGCATCATGTGCACGAAGTTGTGACGTAAGCGGGCCAATGACGTCAGATGCATCATGTACACGAAGCTGTGACGTAAACAGGCCAATGACGTCAGATGCATCATGTGCACGAAGTTGTGACGCAAGCGGGCCAATGACGTCAGATGCATCATGTACACGAAGCTGTGACGTAAACAGGCCAATGACGTCAGATGCATCATGTGCACGAAGTTGTGACGCAAGCGGGCCAATGACGTCAGATGCATCATGTGCACGAAGTTGTGACGTAAGCGGGCCAATGACGTCAGATGCCTCATGTACACGAAGCTGTGACGTAAACAGGCCAATGACGTCAGATGCCTCATGTACACGAAGCTGTGACGTAAACAGGCCAATGACGTCAGATGCCTCATGTACACGAAGTTTTGACGTAAACAGGCCAATGACGTCAGATGCCTCATGTATACGAAGTTGTGACGTAAGCGGGCCAATGACGTCAGATGCCTCATGTACACGAAGCTGTGACGTAAACAGGCCAATGACGTCAGATGCCTCATGTACACGAAGTTTTGACGTAAACAGGCCAATGACGTCAGATGCCTCATGTATACGAAGTTGTGACGTAAGCGGGCCAATGACGTCAGATGCATCATGTACACGAAGCTGTGACGTAAACAGGCCAATGACGTCAGATGCATCATGTGCACGAAGTTGTGACGTAAGCGGGCCAATGACGTCAGATGCATCATGTACACGAAGCTGTGACGTAAACAGGCCAATGACGTCAGATGCATCATGTGCACGAAGTTGTGACGTAAGCGGGCCAATGACATCAGATGCATCATGTACACGAAGCTGTGACGTAAACAGGCCAATGACGTCAGATGCCTCATGTATACGAAGCTATAACGTAAACAGGCCAATGACGTCAGATGCATCATGTACACGAAGCTGTGACGTACACAGGCCAATGACGTCAGAAGCATCACATTGTATACGAAATTGTGACGTAAACAGACCAATGACGTGTTGATGATGTAAGTATGATGGGCACATCCAGTGACGGATCTGATCTCTCTCTGACTGAAGACTCTTGCGTATATGGAGAGGATGGTACATTTATGATACGGTTTTAATGAAAATTTGCATTTGTTCTTCCATCACCGACCAGTTGTGTATAATCTCTCAATCTGATTTTCATTTGCCGATAATTTATGTAACCTTCCCACAATTCAACGCTTCAGAAACTCCAGACTGGTTTTGTAGTTACTGCCAATCCGCTTCCAGTCTGTGTGTACTGCATAACTTGTTTTCCGTATTTACAAGACTCCGCTTCAAGCACTGGCGCCGCCGCCTTTTCCGCTGCACCTATTTTTACCAGTGCAGTGGCCAAGGTCTGTATGAATTTTCTGGGCAGCCATTTTCCTGACTTTTTTTACTCGTCGAGTCATTCGTGAGCTTTCGTAGTGTTGCATTATGGGAATTTTTATTATTATCTTTTTAGATTCAGACGGCATCAACACCCGGCTTCCTTGATGTTTCAGGCAAACAGCGAAATAGCTGATTTCAAAAAGTAATTAAAGATAACGTGTGTGTGTGTGTGTGTGTGAATAAATTAAAGTGGTTATGGGTATCCAACATCCCTAATGATTTGTCGAACAATCATTAGGGGAGCTATCGATTAATTACAACCGTCGGCGCCATGTTGGGAATGCGTAGATAAACACGTCTCAGTAAATAGTCTTCGCTTTAATATTAAAAGGACATGACAAATAACTTGGAAACGGCCAAGTATGAGATTTTTTTCACGTTTTTTAACAGTACCTTCTTATATTTAATAACGTAACCGAGGCCTGATCACGGCCTTGCTCCTGGTATGGAATAGCTTCGGTTATATCGCGCGTCATCTCACAATTCAATTGAAATCTGATTCGAACGCGTCCGCGGATCTCATTTTCTGAACATCTGCACGTGGATAGAGTAGCGGCTTACATTAGCGCTTGATGATGTTATCGAAATGCATCCGGACAATTACCGCCTGCTTTCAAGGATAAGGTCAAAACAAATTAGCAAAGTTTATAATGCACTTCGCCTAATTACCTCTTTCTATCAACTTCTTTTGCAAACGAGATACCCCCCCCGACATATCATTCTAACGCATCAGCACAAGGGATGTTACTCTTCCAACTACCCACCCTACTACTACTCTCTCGTTATAAAGCTACGCGAGATAATGGATTCCGAAAATAACCCGCGTATGTACTGGCTTCTGGTGGAAGATAAAGCGCATCCCTCCTCATTTTAGCAGTTTTGTCATCGTTATGATATGACATAAGCAAATGAGAAAAGCCTAACACCAGAAAGAAACATTTTTCTGTTGCATGTATTCTCCTCCCTTGGTAATAAGTGAACCGTCTGAAAAGGAGACACGGAGTTAATTCCACGTTTATAAACTGACCACGGATTATCCAAATCATGTGCGTTATTTTGGCAGACTTAACAAATAGAGCTTACGAAATTATCTTCCTTCTATCTCTAGTGCTAGAAATATTAAAGGAACACGAGTCAGCACAGCGATACGCCATACTCAAATGAACACCAAGCACAACTATGACGTCAAGACGAGTTTAAAATTACAGAGGCAAGGAAATTATTTGATACATGTTGAAATGGTACAAGTAAATATATAGCAAATAATTTCGGTGTTTCTTTTAATGGGAAATTTTCACAAAGAGTCAAACGAATTGTACGGAATAAACTTGAAATGACAATTGTTTTTTGTTTTTTTTAAAATTATTTATAATCGATAATGAAACATGAAATCACGTGTGAATAAGCGAGTAAAAAAAAAATAGTACACTTGTTTATTTGTGTTTTTTGTTGTGTTTAATTTTAAAATTAACCACCGAATGCAGGTGCGCGCACAATTGGCTGACGTCATGAGTTACTATCAGGCAGTGCCACTGCTTCGAGATAACTGCCAACCAGAGCCGCGCCTACAATGGAAGAGGTTGCTTGACAGCGAAGAGGAATTTGGCTTCCAGCAGGACAGAGGTTCATCACCAACGTTTCCTGGCTTCTGGAGAGGGGAGGACCAATCAGATGAAGCCAGTGTTTTATCTAGTGAAAACGTGCACATTAATTTTGTATCGAATTTAGGCAGACTACATTTCTACTGTTTAAGATTTAACTCGTTTAAATGTACATTTGTACAGCATATACACTACCCGGTCATAATAGTTAGGATTTCTGCTATTGCAAGAGGTTGCTGGTGTGTTGCTGAAAGCAGGAAATAAAGAAAAGCAATAGAGACATTTCTTTATATTAGCGGTTGGTCCGGCCCGCCCCCTGTACCCTGTTTGGCGCTGAATCAATGGGACGTTGTGTGATGGTCTCGAGTTTCCAAAACCCTTCTTCCTCTACCTCCCTCATATCGGCGGGACGTAGATGGTTGCTCAAAGCCGACGATCCAGATACTCCCACGTGTATTTGACATGAACTTTAGATGACATTACCGTCCTTCAGCTCATTTCTCTGCGATGCTAGCAATTCGATGTTGGACAGCAGCGTCTTCTTTTCATAGTTCCCCTGTTGAAAGACTTTCAGGCCGCCCCGTTGGTCATAATATGTTCACCCTTCACCCAAGCAAACACCCAGCGCTCAATCAGATTGGTCGTTGAAAAGGTTCTCACTCGGACTGGAAAGCGGCGAGGGAATTAGTGAGATCGATAGGCGGGCGTCAGCGGCGAGACCACCGTGGGAAACCCGACCCGCGGGAGAGAGCTTCACAGGCCATTCGAAAGCTGGCCGAAATGTTGGGGCGGAGGTCTCGAGCTGCCCTCCCTCTAACGACCGGGGCTGTGGACTTTGGGGATTTGCGGAATTCGTGGACATCGGCAATATGCCGCCGACTGGGCAGCAGCAGCTCTGTTCCCATCACTACTGAGATGCTTCTCGAAAGCACTGAATCAACGACACAATTTCTACGATCGAATCGCCCGCCGTCTCTCGGGAGGAATGCAATGATCCGAGACGTCAGGGCCTGGGGACACTAACCAACCAAGCATGAACTGTCGTACAGTATTAGATCACGTGAATGGGTTTTTCAACACACGTGTTTCCCTAGAGCACATTCATGTCATAGCTAGATGAAATGAAAAGGATCACCCTAACTAGCCTTGTTACTTGAGAAGTGTGATGTGTATATATGACGTAAATAGAAATTTCAGCTTACGTCATGAATCCAAGCCATTTCTCTTTATTGAAACCGAAACAAAAGAAGAGAGATGCTGCTTAAATCCATAACATTTGTTTGTTTGTTTTTATCCCAATATCAATGGACTATGAAATCCGAATAGCAAAAGCGTTAATAAAACCAATGCCATTGGCAAAAATCTATACGGTTTATCGATTAGGAGGCGGCAGAAAGGTGATCAGGTGAGTCGTAATTCGTGTTTCACTTTCCCCAAACATGGAACGTCAAAGGGGGGATGTCGTCATCACGTGATGCCGTTACGTCAAACAAGTAAAGGAAATGACGTATGCTGGTAGAACATCATCTATTACGGAAGTGTTTCCCCTAAGGACTGACAGAACAGATAGAAGCTCTGCTGTTTTCCCCACTCCCATTTTTTTTTTTTTTTTTTTTAGTATTTTGGCGGCAGGTTGGGGGGTGGATAATGCGCATCCGGGTGGCTGAACATCAGTCCAGCAGCTGGGCGGTATGGAGTTACTCTCAGCATAGACAGACGACACCTCGTTCCTGCCGCCCATGAAGAAGCCTGAGAACAAACCCTTTTGTGTTTACCGCCAAGATTCCTTTCCCCCTCCACACACACACACACAACGAGAGATTGAGCCCCTTGCCGAGAAACCCAATCGCCCCTTTTCTCCATAAACATCTTGCTTAGGAAGTAACCCTAGACATCCCGTGAGTGCAAAGCGAACATTTCAGCTCGCTCTAACGCCCCGTCACATCTGGATCTTTGTGAGCCCGTCAACTCCGCGCGCATGCGTGTCACGCATTCCGATGTTCCTCGGAGACTTATACGCCCACCACGTGCGTATTTATTGACTTTTCGTCCCACGATGACAGCTAAATGGACTCTTAAAATATTTATTAAAGAAAACTGATAACCTTATTTTACCACGGAGACAGAAGCTGATCGTAAACTCTCTTCTGGACGCTTTGTGCAAGATTTGAAACGGCTAACATTAATATTAATCTGAAGCCGGAACCTACATTCACCGGCCCACGCCTGAACTAATCTCTTCTGTCCTTCTTTATATATTGCAATATCTCTATAAGGTGTCCACAGCCTTACTATGAAGACAGAACTGATTGAAATAACCTGGAACCTATTTCTGTTTATACCATTGAGAGTATGGTTAAATATCCGCGCCATTGCGTTTATTTTCATTTAAAATTCGCATTCCTACTCCTGGGTGCCTTCTGTGCTTTCTTTGTTGTTGTTGTTTGCATTGATTCTGTCTATTTATTTCCTTACTCCAAAAACGTGGCTTCCGTTGGCTTCACAAACTTCAAACTTTAAAAAAAAAAAAAACGTTTTTGTTCGCACACTAGAGCGCCAATAATCACTGACCGCACACTATGCACGAGTCAGCGCGACGTCCGGAGTTATTGTATAATGCGCACCCATGTCGGGAAACTTGTATGCGACTTCCTCAGAGATTCGTGGGTGCGGCGATCGTTGCACAATGCGCTGTAGCGAGACATTCTCGCAAACTCTTCCGTGTTTGCGTCAGCGTCGCGAGACACGGCTACGAACTTTGCTCCAGACTAGGAAGGCTAGAAACCAAGAACAAATATGGCAAGGGGTATTTATGGTTTGTTGGATGGGTAAGCTGTCGGCTGTACGTATTTTTGGTAGAATGCCGGAGAAAGGCTAGGTTCTTAAATGTCAATGTGTGCAGAGTTATGTATCCGTAAATAGCACAGGGCAAAGGGCTATGAAATTATGCATCCCTGTGGAGGTAGGATACGGGACTAACCCATTCCTTAATCGGTATAAATTTAAGAAAAAAAAATAACGGTAGCAGCTGCGCTCATCACTCTAGATTTGCTATAAAGCTAATCCTCCCTGAGAGGATCAAATCCCAACAACCAAAGGCGGTGTCTACGCATGCAGTGCTGACCCGCCCTCTACCGTGTAGTACGTCTAATTGACGGTAAAGGGCGACAATCGCTTGGTGGCTGATAATCTGACTGCTCACAGCGCGCCGTGGCCATTCTGATTTACTACTAGAAAAACTAAACTCTCGCCTCTATTTAGCAACAAAAAAAAACATAGCTTCTGGTTCACTACTTCCGCTATTAAACAGCTATTCCGGTTGTGACGTCACGTTTCGCTTAGTGTACTTTCTTCTTAAGATAGAGTTGTTTAAACAAATATGAATAGTCAAGGCTCGCAAATGCTCCGGACGAAAGTAAATTAATGGCTGACTTTCGGCACAAAATAATTTGAAAATTGACCTGTTATCTTCTAATACATCAAAGGCTTCATCGATCGGAGATATAAGCGGCTGCCTTTGATATACTGGTCTATATCGCAACAAAATTCGGTTAATGATGTACCACAATCTTAAGCCGGCTAATGGGGGGATATCAAGGTAGCTGAAGATAGTTCCTAGACAGCGCTGCCTAAACAATATCTACGTCCCTGGTTGTTCATCCGACAACTTTTAAATAACCAGGATACAAACAAAGGGTTAGGTGTTTACTTTCGTTTTAAAGTCTAATATTCCAACTATGCGATTAAAAAAAAAAATTATACACGTAGATAACAGATATCGTTATCTACTGTTCCCGGTATCGTCACTATAAATGAAGAAACAGTGAAGCAGAGAGAAGAGGAGGATTCACATTGTCCAAGAAAACAACAAAAACAAAAAAGAACCCAAACAAGCGAAATATGGGGAACAAATTTTCAAAAAAAAATAATGAATAGGTGAAAGAAGGGGCCATAGCGATGGGTGGTGGAGTGACTCGAATCAGTGTTCTACTGTGGCTGTTGTGGACATGACGTTTACTTCCCTTAGATATTAAAATGCTGTTTTTCTCTCTTTGTCAGTCGTCAAAAACGAAATCAAAATGGTGTCAATTTTAGCGTTTTGCCAATAAAAGTCAACGTTTCTTTATTTAATCGATGTATAATTTCTCTTAAACTGAAATCAGAGTCTGATGAACACAAGCTGTATCTTTTTGTAAACCATAAGTATAATCGCACAGATGAACGTACCGATGTAATGTAATACACTGAGGTTGGAATTAAATCCAAAATTGTTATGAGAAATGCGAACATCAAAAACAAACATGAATCAGTTTATTGTTATTGCTGTCAGCAGTATAAATATACACGGATGTTGTTGGATTGAGGACACTGACTGGCTGGTAATATAACAGTTACTAAATACTTACCGTTCCTGATTGGTTTGTGAAAAGCTTTCTAGTAAATGGGACCTGAAAGCAGATACCTTCCGGAAACTCAATCCCATTCACTTCTGGGTAACCTCAGCACCTTTGAGATATAAAGTTAAACCAGGAAAATGCGAAACAGGGCTGGCTACAAGACCAAAATGGTAATCTTGTCTTTTGATTATCGGGATCAGTTTGAAACTCACCAGAGCTGTAAATGGCGCCCAGTGTAAGGCCCCCCCCCCAGCCTCGCTTTCGGTGCTCTGATCTACCATGTTTACTGCAGTCGTCGAGGTTTCATCGGGCCGATGATATGATGGAACAGCAGCAGTCAGCGACAGAAGGGGGCTTCTTCTTAGATGAATAATAAATTACATTTCGTCAATAGTTTGCTTATTATACCTACGGAAAAAATTATCCCCACCTCCGCCACCCCCTTAAAAACAAGTACTTATTTTCTTTAACTCGCGAATCGCCCAGAAGAGGGCGGGACCCGTCGGTAATCTGTGTCACTTCTATAAATACAGCACGTCAGCGCAGTGGAGAACCCCGGTCTTTTCAACTCGTCAAATTCTCCCCCGGATGACTTATCTGCCTTCAGGAGTTTACGGAGTAACCTTCGCCGCATAAAATAGCTAAATCCCGTCCGCAAACACCATAAGTTCCTGGCATCCATCTGTTGACTTTCAATTACGTGTTCCACAGCACGCCTCCTAAGGGAGAGACATCGCGGCGCCGGCCTAATCCGGTCGCAGCCGGTTTCAGATGTCAGTCAGCTCTCCCTTCTCTACCTCCCCCCCCTCAACCCCCTCTTCCCGGTCTTTGCAGCAAGACCCATCTGAAGCCTTCTACAACCAAAGGACGTTTAAATGGTCAAACAGCGGCCTCGACGACGCTTCAGTTCCTTATACTGACATTTCCAGATACAATGGCGACTAGAAAACTTATCTCCATCTATTGAAAACTGCATTCGGATTTCGGACGGGTCCCTCTGCCCAGCATCACCCACGAGGCTGTACCGTCGCTTCGTGGACGTCGCCATTGTTCAAAGTCGCGTGCCCGCTGTTCGCCAGGTCTGCTTAGAAACGTTAACGCTGAACTCGTCTATTAATCTTATCGGCTAAAGCTGCAGAGCTACGGTAAATCTTCGAAATATGCATTTGTATAAAGCACATTACGTTTAAATTCACAGACCTGTTTAATAATATTTATGCGAAGAGCTGCGTCTATAATAATTTTTTTAAAAAAAGATGGTGTTCCGGTTGTTTCGAGTGAGAAAGCTTTCATGCGTAAGAGAGAACACCGCGACGTCATCTTGGTAGTACACGCATGCGCTGTTCACTTCCGACAGCGTCCATTGGCCGGCCATTCCAGAGGAATGTATTTCCTTTTATCAAATTTCTCTGCAAAATTTGAGTAATGCTGTGTGTGTGTGTGAGTATGTATGTGTGTGTGTGTGTATGTGTGTGTGAGTGTGTGTGTGTGTGTGTGAGTGTGTGTGTGAGTGTGTGTATGTATGTGTGCATGTGTGAGTGAGTGTGTGCATGTGAGTGTGTATGTGTGTGAGTGTGTTTGTATGTGTGTGTATGTGTGAGTGTGTGTATATGTGAGTGTGTGTGTATGTGTGTGTGAGTGTGTGTGTGTGAGTGTGTGTGCATGTGTGTGTGTGAGTGTGTGTGGTGTGTGTGTGTGTGTGCATGTGTGTGTGTGTGTGTGTTGCAGACAAGATTTCGCGCTGAGTCGAACAACTTACTACCGGAAAATCAGCTGGGCGTAAAATGAATCGGTATGCGGCCGCGCTAGTTTACCAAATTTAACATTGGTTATGATAGCCACTTCGCCTGGCTTCACAACTGCAGATCGCTATTGCAAATGGCGTTAAACCGTATCGATTTATAGTTGCTGATGCGATGCTAACAGCACTTCTCATCTTTGGCTGAAGTCCTATAAACTTTTAGGCAGACTTTTTTCCCCCAGATGTCGGATGACACTACGGGCCCTGCCTAGTAAAGAACGCTGCCAAGATGTCCGGAGTTGTTGATTACGGGACTTGACATCATATGTTTGACTCACAGTCCAAGTTGCTTGGATGTCCTAATCCAATTAGTAGGGTTAGTCAAAGCCCTCGTAAAGAGTCTGTAGGGGTGGGGTAGAATGGGGATGTCTCAGAGGAGTTTTATGAGAACAAACACGCCTAAGTTAGTTCTGTTATGGATGTCGATATGTGAACCAGATGTTTGTTACATCAGCCAAGACGCTAACTAGATTAGAACATTACTGCACCAGTCTGTGGTAACTGAGAACACAGTCATCCTGCCAACCCTACACCACTATTAGACCCAGTCGGCGCCATCAATTACTGCGTGGTTCCAGACGTGACAGATAACGTCGGCCGCTGACTCATCGTTATTCCACTCCGGTGTGTAAACAGGTTTTTGAAAGATTACCCTCCCGGCTTATATCAGCTCAGGAGATGACTCACCCTAGAGGCTGATTTGAAGTGGATAGAATTTCGGTCAATGGGCGGTCAACGGTATGGAAGCCCGTAAGAACCATTGACAACTTAAACTCGTGTTCCGGGCCTAAGAAAACGTTGCCCGACCCGAATTCATACCCACGGGAAATCTCTTAACTCCTTCAAACTTTCTTTCACAAGACAGAAAAAGTATCTCGCCAAATCTCCGAATAGGGGGGAGCTCAACTTGGCTGGCCGTTTTGTTGCTGGGCTGACGACATCTTACGTTATCAGTTGAAATGTTCTCCTCTGACGCGTGTTCGCGGAAATGACGTCATACTACGGCGAATTCCAGAGAGAGGCGGTTCACGTCTACCCACTATCTTTTAAAATTCTATACAGAAGAATTTCAAAGGCACATTTATATATGTGTGTATTTTTTTATTGTCATTAAAATATGCAGTACTTTTTTTTTATTATTTATTTCAGAGACGATTTCTGATTGTCGCCATTTTTGGAAGTCTTCCAGGTCGCTCGTGCTAGTTGGGCGAGATTCCTGTTACGTGGCTAATGGCCCCGTCTCGACTTGTGGTTAATGGCGTGGAAAGAAATGTTCAAAGCGATCAAGCGAGGCGCTCGCAGGTTAGCGGACTTCAAAAGGGAGAACAACTGCTTTCCGTATTCATTTTCAGGTGAACCTGCTTTTAAGCCTTTGAAAGTACGTACTGTCACGGCGCCTCCATCTCTCCCGACCGGAGAGGCGATGATGGCCTTTGATCGGGCACTGAGCCGAATGTTTGCTCTGTTTGGCGGCGGGTTGTGGAGAGGCTGGCGCCAGTTTCGCTGCTGCAATTCAAAAAGAAGCCAACATAGCGCTACTAATTTTCTCCTTGGAGTCTAAACCAGGGAATCAGAGGTTGTTGTTGTTTTTCCTAAAATGTTATCAAGGGCTCGCTGGAGGGGAAGGGGTGAGATTTTTTGTAGTTCGAATATAGCAGCTTGAGCGTGCGAACTGATAACTGGGTGGATCGAAGGCCCCATAGAATCGAAAATTCCATATACACGTATTACATCCCAAATGATACATTATAAATGTGCTTGTATTACTCATCTCTTTCGGCCCTTAAAATTAAAAAAAAAAAATTATTTGGTGCACGGAAGTGTACAATATTACACAACCAAAGGAATAAAAATATCACTTTTCCAGAAATTGTTTATTATCCTTTTCTTTTTTGGTCAGGTTTTCCTGACGAAAATGAGATGCGGAACTGTGGCTACAAGAATGGAACGAAGTTACCAATACATTAATGGTGACAAATCGTTTAATCTAATCATGAATTAAAGACCTGTCAGTGAACGCAAAAATGTCAAGTAACACCATATCGAACAATAAAGCAGAAAAGAAGAGCATCGAGACTCAAAATGGGAAATGGAAGGTTTTCGATGGTTCGTGAATAAAAAGAACGTGGGATTTCCCCAAAAGTTTGGGAAAGATTTTAACGAGGAGAGGGTATGTTTTTCTTGAGCCCCCCCCAATCCGCCAACTCATCTGCTTCTCCATCTTTCCTTTTTTTTTCATAATTCCAACTTTTCGGTTCATTTTCAAACATTGTCATCAAAGAGACCGCAAGCTATTTCCATGTGCGTCACAGCTACCCACAATGCCATCGTGCGTAATAGTTTTACGAGACGGGTGTGCTGTACAGACTCCATTTGGATTCTGACGTTACTTTTTTTACTCTCACTCCATAGAAGAGCCGAAAGCACAAGTGTCGGTGATGGGTAGGGTATTGGTTATTATTAATGGCGATCAGAGACGTGTCGATAAGAGATTCTTAATTAACCGTTCCGATGATTCTTGATTGTTAACTACAGGCAATTAGTTACTTGTATGTGTTCGCTCAAAGGTTAAAGATTGAACCTTTTCACGGCCATCACTTGCGATGTGCCAGTGTTAACAGTAACAGAGTAAAGAGGAATGAAGGAAATTCCGAGTTCACTTCCAGGTGGTTTTTTTAAATACAAATTTCAATTTGTCAGCAGGCCGCAAGCGATGTGTCATTGAAAATGCGCGTCTGAAATAGAAATTCTATTGAGGAATCATATGGAGTCGTTATGTTGATTCAGCAGATGAAAGCGGGTGGGGATACTGGCGAATACCGGGGAACCGTATCGATTTCTTGTCTAGTGGAAGCTGCGATCCGCCGCGAACGGCTTCTGATCGATTTCCCTGAATGCCTGGGGGGATCGATAAACGATTCCTTCTGCGCTACCGAAAGCAACAGAGGGGAGATGCTTAGGCTTCCATCCAACAGCCTTGTACGTAGTAGTGCAAGACGTTTCGAGTCCATTCCTTAATGGACATCAGGGGATCCCGTCCGCTGATCCACCGGTCAAAAGTCGCCAAGACAAAGGAATCGAGGATTCGAGGTCGACCCCCCTCCCTTCTTTTAAAAATCCACCGTTAAATAAATTAGAGATGGCCAGGCAGGGAGAGAAAGACAGATGACGACGGCCTGATCGTAGTGCAGCCCGTGGGAAGCTATCAGCGGTGCATTCAGAGAAACGCCGATACTATCTGTGGCTAGAAGTTGTCGTTATGTCCGAATACGGCTCACCGATGGAGTTTGGATGCTATTATATTTCTGGAGCATTCCCCGGGGTTGGTGTTGGAACTGAGTTGAAAGCCGAATTAATTTAATTAAAACTAAATATTAATTGGATAAAACTCGTCACGAGAGTTCGTGCATTCTTCTTGTGCACAGGTCGACTGCAGCTGCCTTCCCCGAGTATTCGATCTTAGCGACATCATGTGATGTCGAAGCGGTGCTGAGCGATCGTGCACGGCCATCGAACGAGGAAAACGCCGGTATTTTGATTGTTGCCTTTTAATAGAAATCTACAGGGGGGGAATGGGTGTAGAACCTTTCTGCCCCGTCCTCTCTCTCGCTCTCTGCACCCACGGGATGGAGATCGTGCAGCGCATTCTCTGAAGATGTCGGCGTTCTATGATTTTACATATCGGGCGATGACTCTTACAACCATTTCCGCCGTTTGGGACGCGCGTCCCGTGCCCCCCTCCCCTTCTGACCTGGCTCCTCACCAGCCGCTCGTGCGACCATCCCTTCCATCCCTCTATTTGTGTGTGTCGCCGATGTCGGATGTGTCGCTTCTGCGCGACGCGGGATACGCCCTCTACCGTAATCGTGGCAATACGCCTGTCTTCTCACCAAGAGTTGTCTCCCCTGTAAATATTGGCGTACAAGAAAAAAAAGAGGGTTGGGGGGGGGGAAAGGGAATGAAATCTCGTGCCAATGACACAGAACGACGTACCGCGCAGCAACCAATCCACTGTGGGATGACACTTTCTACGCGACGATAACGTTCCCACAATCCAACACTACAGACAGTCTTCGTGCCAATACGTAGAACTTCTAAGCCGCTGTGTCCGGTTTATGATATTTAAATCGTTTTTTCCGAATTTTGGTTTTCTGAAATAAGGAAGATAAAGTTTGGCTTAAATACGGTCTGGAGCTCTCGGTCTTCGGCAGCTGGAGTGATCGTCTGGAACACGTAATCTCCCATATCCTCCACCTTCATTTAAAGAAAGAATATCACATTTAGCATATTCTCTTCATTTGAATTTTTTATTATTATTATTATTATTATTATTATTATTATATTATTATTATTATTATTATTATGATTACAACGAAGCCATTATTCGACTAAGCAACAGTTCACGTTCGTCTGGTTCGTAAAAGGAATATTTTCGCTTTAATGAAACTCCATGTCGCTCAGGTCGGTGAGAAAGCACATTGTGCAAACCCTTTAATTAGGACTCATCACGTACGACTGAAATATCGTTGGCGTTTTCAGTAAAAATCATCATCAGCATATAAATCGATTGTTAATAAATAATCAAAGATGTAAGATTTAGTCAGGGGGGGTAGTAGTAGTTCCGGGAGAGAAGGAGAAAAATGGCTTCCGTTTTTGTTCATTTCAAGCGGACACGTGTCGCGTTGTTCCGTTTCCACTGGATAAAATGTCGCTTTGTGCTCTTATTCCGTTTCAACCGTTCTTGTCTGCAGCAGCCGCCAATATCCCCCCTTTTCTTAATCCTCAAATAACAACTCCAACTACATGGCAGCAGCTTCTAAGCTATGTTAGCCATACCGATGCCCTCAAAGAGAGAGTTCCTCGTTCGTGTTGCAGAGTCTGAGCAAGGCCGCCGCCACCCTAACTGGTCTAAGCCCCCTCCCGATCGTGCCTCGGTGGTAAAGTTTTCTGTCCCTTATTTTGTTCTTCTTCCTCAACCCTTTAGGTTCTTGGCTGAACCAGCTGACCCCTGTTCCATAAAAGCACCCCACACCCAGAACACCTGCAGTCTCGCCACTCCAACACACATCTTCCAGTTAGGATTAATTAGCAAGAAGAACATGATATCAGGTGAACACGATAACATGCTTCAGGTACTAACTAAATTTAGCGGTCATGAAAATATCTTGGCTCATCGGAATTCTTTCCCCCTTTTTTCAGGATAATTGTATCCTTGGTTAACAACAGTAGTGTTCAGAAAGTTTTCCATATGGCTGGCCAGCGTCCATACCGGGTACGTAACTCCCAGCTCGGCGACAACACCCCAGACAGAGCTAAGATATCACCTCGTACAATTTAAATTAAGAAGATGACTTCCGGCAGGTTAGACTCCATTATCTTTACTCAGTTTTTTTCTGGCAGAGCCTTATTTTCTTCTGACTCGGTCATGGTCCATCACCGATCGGTTTCGAACGGCCCCTTTATCAGATCAGTGAGACCCGAAGAAATGGAAATACCGGAAGTTCGCCTCAGATCTCCTTTAGAAAGCAGATTACAGCCTCTGAGATCTACCATCCCCCCCCCACATTAGCTTTTTTATGGTACATACTGTACACCATACAGATGAGAGGGGGGGGGAACTGGGATGTAGCGAACCGGTTTCGGACAGTTATAGCTGACGCCTTTAAACCGGTCTCTCGCCTTATCGCCTTATCCGTCAGTGAACCCTTGAAAATGACTTCCAGCTGACATGCAATCAACCGTCTGTGTATCACGTTGTCAGTTCGTGAGATGTGTCAGGCGCCAAAGGTAATCTATAAAACATCCTCGGCTTCGTCCACTTTCTCAGGAGGGGCGGCAGGTTTCTCCGCGGAAATTAAAAGTAGAGGCCGTGCTTTAGAAACGCCATCGGGGGGTTCGCTGCAAGACAGCGACGCAATAGCGAAACTAAAGGTCGCATCCTCAAAGAGAAAACTCACACGGAATTACGACAACAACGAAGGGTTTGTAGGGGGGAGAAGACCCCGTGTCCCAAATCTCTTTACCTTCAGCCATTTTGCTAAAACCCTTTTTTTCCCCTCACAATAAACAACACGAGTGAAAGAGAGATTTCAGAAGTCGCTCTAATGTTGTTGTTTTTTTAAAGTCTTGAAACTATAGCAGCAAAAAGCCAATCGCAACAACTTATACAAACAAAAGGCTCCCCTCCCCTTATATACACGTACACACCCGACTGGGCGTATAGAGGAAATGTTTCTGCTGTCTTCTCGACAGGAGGCCTGCAGCGCCCTGTTATATATAACCCATCTAAAGATTTTGTCACTCTCGTCTGCAATAGTTGACTTCATATTGCCAAGTAGTTGGTTCTGCATTAAGCTGTTGATGTAAATCCTCGTGTCCCTTATTTAGCGTCTCGCTTCGGTTCGTCTCCGCTCATTTACAATTACGTTTTTGGAAAGCACCGGGCGGCAAAGCTTTGATCTGACATGGTGGACCCTAGACTGTCCTTAGGTTGTTTTCACGGGGGATAAGCCTTTCCTCAGTTCGTCTAGCCAACCGTGAAATGCCAAAAGGCGTGGATAATTAAACGGGGTGAAATTGACTGGGAAGGGAATGGAAATCATCAGCAACTCTGGGAAATAGCGGTATCTCAGAGAACGACAATGGCGCTGAGGAAGACGGATAAGGAAACGGGAGTTTGGTAATTAATTACCCCTAAACGAAACACCGGGTAAATACAGAAAGGGAATCTGTTGATCGGCTTATGCTCACTAATGGATTAGACCGACAGTGATCCCACTGGTACTGGCAGATGCGAGATGACGAGAAAGCATGTCGGTAGTTATCCCATCACCACTGGAACCGAGAGAGAGAAACGACAGCGATGCAGATTCGTGGGACCTTCAAGAACCGTATTACAAGGAAAATCAATTGAGTTCTCGGAACTTCCCCGATCTTGATTAGAACTAGAATAACTTTTTGACGGGAATTAAAAAAAAAAAAAACCACGTAAATTATGGGTGAGACCCTATAAACTAAACATTGAGTGATGTTGTAATCGTCTTTTTAAATGCAGTTACAAAAGGTGATGACGAGGAGACACTTCAAAGCCTAATAAACAGAAGAGGCTTTTGAGCGATCTGTTATTATCGATACACATTCGACCAAGATCTTTTGCCAAAATGTCAGAAAACCGACCGATTAGCATTTTTTCCAAACGCCAGGGAGGGCGACGGGATATATACGGCAGCCAGACTGTCGACTCCGATTGGAGTCGATAAACGAGAGTATTGAAAATGTATATAAATAAAAGCTGCTTAAAAAAAAATAAGGGGCACTATTTACATTGGTAGTTGAGGAACACTGAAGTACGACTACGTGAACCCATCCTCTAGTTCGCACGTGATCAGCAGACACAACACGGTCGTGCAGTTGTCAGTGCGCACCAGAGAAGAACAACGGCGTGTAATCGTTTCCTGTGCACTGAAAGTTTGTCCGCCGACTGGAATCCGCCGGAGAACGTTGGCCGCAATATGAAGAAACACAGGAAAAGAGTACAAAGAGGTTTTTTAAATGGCCGAACATCAGAGGCGATAAAGACCGGCCAAGACGCCCAAGCGGTGCCTCTTGTTGCAGCAGGACTACACGAGACCAAACAGAGCTCGGCCGACCATCGACACTTTGAACCTCTACTTCACTCTCCCACCAGTTTGGATCTTTCGTCATCCGATTATCACCTCTTTGGACCCCTGAGGAAACTCTCCGAAGTCGAAGATTTTCTAGTGATGACGAGGTCCAACAGATGGCGCAATTGTGGCAGCAACCAGAAGTCTTTTACCAAGATGGCATGAGAAACTTGAGTCATTGGACCAAGAACGGGAGACTGCGTGGAGAAGTGATGGAGTCCGATAAATGATTCCTGGCCATTTAATTATTTGAGCTATGGGCTGTCTTTAATTTCTAAAACACTTTCGTACTAGCACCGGAGATTATGGGGCCGTCATATGAAATCGCTGTTTCCGGATTTTTCCAACACACCATTGTTAAAGAAAACGCGTTATCCCAAGGGAGAGAAAAATTAATTAGAAAATGTACTGAATCACGAATAAACACAAGCCGTTGCCGTTTGAAGTGTCTTTTAGTAATTTCTTTAGCGAGCAAGTTATTTTTATGAATGCCGAATTTAGTTCACACGCCCAGAAGACATGATGTTATTGTAGTCATCTAATATTTTTTTTCTTTTAATGATCTGAATGACTGTTATCTCAAGCTGTGCTTTTGTAGAATTGTTAATGCACCTTAAGATTGATTGCTGCTACTGCTTTGTTAGGCGGGTAAGGATGACACCTGAAAAGGATATTCCATGTGGAAAAAGGATGTCAGCGACTGGCTTTTATGAAGCTGCTCACTTCAAACAGGAAATTGAGAGAGAAAATTTGCCCTAGACTTTTGAATTCACAGCCCAATAACTGCTGACCGTAACTTCTCCGCAATATTCATGAGACAAGTTTTGGGAGGCTAGAAACTCCCTCGCTTAGACGTTGGAAACAAGGATAACTCTACCTGACGTTAGCAACATGGTCTGGTCATTGGGGCCGCAGGTTGCAAATACCTGGCAGACGAAGATGTGTTAGAGAAGCTGGAGAAACGTATGGGACACGCGTTTGTTGAACAGTTAAATATAGCAGTTTTTTTAAATTATTTTTGAGGGAGGAATGAGGAGGTTTTGCTGATTGTGTGGATGGCGGTTTGCTTCCAATCTCCAGATCAAAATCCCATTAAACTTGTGTGGGATGAACCGGATAGAAGAGACAAAGAAAAATGAACTAACCTTTTGTCAGTCAGCTATGCAACCGCTTGCATGAAAAATGTACGTCAATTATACAAGGCAATACTGCGAAAAGTTGCTACACAGGATGCCCCCAAAACACTCGCAACAGTTATTTACATAAAAGGGGCCTGTTTTGAAAAAAAGAGTTAAAATAAATGGTTTATGTGTTCTGATATATATGGCCCTTTCTAATTTATTTTTTGCTGAAATAATGAATTTTTATTAACATTAAAGTGTTGAAAAGGTAAATGTGTTTTGTTCTTGTACAAGGTTCATACTTTTGAATACCATTATACACACCAGTATATAATGCAGACCTAATTCTAAGACATTATTCCAGCTTCAGCGCTCCAATGGCTGATCTCAAACGATCAAATGAGCACAGTATAAGTGTATAAGGAATCATTGATTAAATGTTCTGATGACAGAGATCGCCATCTTGTGACTCTTAGCACTTTTGAAGAGAGTACAAAAAGCATTCCACACGAGCGAACGCCATCTTGCACAACCAAACGTCATTCGGTATGGTTTTCTTGTCAGAACCCTAGAACTGCCCGTAACCATTTTCAGGATAAAAAAAAGGTTTCGATTTAGTTAAATCCCTTTGACAGTGATTGAAGCGAATTATTGCCGGAGGGGGAGGATATCTTCAGCCCCAATAAAACAAATTAATATTAAAAAAACAACAACAACAAACAAACAAAAGCGAATTTCAACGACGACTTTTATTCCGGGTTGCTGAAGCTGAACCGATAAGGGACCTCTGGATGGACGAGTTACCGGGGTCCTTCATCGGCTTATCTTCTCTTTAGTCAGCACAACGAAGCATGAAGTCGCCGTAACCTTGTCAGAGGCACCAGCCGGGGCGGAACGTACGTTCGGCGGGAATTCATTCCCCTGTTTATCCTTGGTCGTTCTAACGCGGCCGGTTTTCGGTCGGTTCCCTCCCTTTGTCGGCGAATGACCGCCGTCGGCACAAACGCCGAGAGTTCGTCCGCCTCGGGCCCCAGCGCGAACCGGACGGGGGCTGCCCGTCTGTATCGTGACATTGCCGACATGACATTGGTCTTCGTTTTTTCCCGCCGCCTCCGTTACATTCGAGGAAACTGGGCCGCGCCCTTTTACGTTAACCGTGAGGCGGGCGGCTGCGTGTGTGTGTGTGTGTGTGTGTGTGAATATTCCTTAGGTAAATAACTGCCACCATTCGTCGTCCTGTTAAAGGAGAGATAAACCGACAAAGCGAGTTTAACATTTAATTGGTGTGTGACTCACTCTCAGACAGTCATCTGCTTGTTTACAACAACGGTTACCCCCCCTCCCCCTCCCACGTTCTGATCACGCGCTCTGGCGAGTTGCCAAAGCGAGCCGGATGTAATTACTGGCAGGCTGCCCGGACCGGTATCGTCTGCTCGCCTGCACAGCCAGCGCCAGGTTTTTGTTTTCCTGTTCACCCGCTATCCAAGAACCGGACGTAAATCACAAACATCTGAACTGACTGAACTAAGGAAGCCCGTCGGAGCCACAAAGTCGCGCCCCCCTCAACCTCTTTAAGGTCGCCGTCCGCCACCTTAAACGGCTGACGAAAGACAAAACGGCATTTTTTTTTTTTTTTCTTCTTGAGCTCGTCACGTGATCGACAGGAAGGGGGACTTAATTAATACAACCTTAAACGGCTGACGAAAGACAAAACGGCATCTTTTTTTTTTCTTCTTGAGCTCGTCACGTGATCGCCAGGAAGGGGGACTTAATTAATACAACGAAAGATAAAAGAGAGAAGAAGCACTCGATTTTAAGTGGCCGTCCGTCTTTTTAAGTGACGCCGTACCCCGTGCGACACTGAAAATAGGGGGCAAATCATCAACGTGTCCAGGACCAAAGACCCGACGTTCCTCTTGATTGTTCGGTTTTTCTTCCTGTCTTAAAAATGGGGGAAAAATCGAAGATTTAAATTCGCGTTTTATCATTAATACAAACTTTAAATATTCCCACTATATGAAAATCCATTGCCCCTCCCCCCCACACACACACACACAGGAAAACCATGTCTGACATCCAGCAGAAAATTAAAAAGACTACTAATACAATACCACGTCGTCACCGGAAATGTATTCCACTTATTTCCGATTCCGCTATTTAGAATGTCGGGAGTTTTCGTCTTCCTGGTATTAATTCGTGATAAAGCTACAGCCAATTTATGACTGTTTAAACGTGGATAACCAAAAGAATCTGTGAAGAATCCATTTGCCTGAACCCCCCCTTTTTTTTTTCAAATATTAAAAGTACTTCATCGTGTCTGTCCTTCTAAATATTTAAATGTTTTCTTTCACGTGGAAAATTTCCTTAGCTTATCTCCTGCCGACATCAGGCGCGATAGCGTCACATAATTATGTAAACATGTAAAGTCTCACGGGCCCTACTAGTGCATGATATTATTTAAGTTTAGGTAGGGTTATGACAGATAATTATTATTTTATTACTAATTAATGAACATTCCGGGTGAGGACGCCAGAAGCGTTAATTACGGCCCTACATATTTGACGATCCCATACTGGAATGGAAATCCCAAAAGAGACTACTGATCAAGATTTTTTTCTTTTAGTACTTGCAAAACTTTTTTTTTTTAAATATTATTATTATTTAATTAGTTAGCTACCAACAATTATTTTCTTGGCTCATTTTATTGCTGTACGCTTTCTCTGGTGCGCATGACTGCACTAAGCTGACATTAACGTGAATCCTTGGTGGCTGTTGGCTCTTATTCTTACGGGTCGGTAACCTTTTCTCCAAAGAACCGTTTTAAGAGTAGGATTTAAGGACGCAGCCGGTTTCGAAGGTAGCAAGTTTAGAAGCAATAGGTTCACAAAACGGCGATCACATCGTTAATTCCTTTTATCACGTTTCGAGGGTCTACTTGACTCGACACCTGTTCCCACTAAACTTAAAAGTTAAGTTTGCATTCTTATAAATCCAGTGATATTTTGGGACTTTTGCTGGTTTAGGATCTCTCTCTCTCACACACACACATTCTCTCTCCCCCCTCTGTGTACTCTGACGTCATATATTTCTGTACTGACGTTATCTCTCTGTGTACTAACGTCCTATCTATCTCTCTATGTGAACATCATAAACGGAAACGCAATATATATATATATATATATATATATATAACCAAAACCCCAACCTGATAGGGGGTGAAAAGATAAAACAGGAGCAGCGTTCGCTTATCTCCACACAGCCGCACATCGAAAATAGAGGTATCAAATACTATTACTGCCCTCTAGCGGAACGGAAACGTACAGCTTTAATCGGCTCCGCCCAGCTTCCGGTCCTCTATAGAACAGAAAAGCCAATTCACATCTTCCTCTTGAATTCATTTTTTTTTTTAAATCATTATCCCTTAATCCCAAGCTATTTGGGACTTATCTCTTTTCATCTTTGTACCGCGCACAGACAAGGGCGCATTGTAGAGATTAGGAAATAACTTTAAATTAGAATTCTTTATCAGTTCATCTTTTAAAAGAGTTTTTGTTAATATGAGCTGTTGTTTTGACAAAACGGCCATTTACCCGATTAACGCGTCACGGGTTATAGGATAAGCGAGCGGGGTTTTGACATTAAACAGATTTGCAGAAGACCATCGGATTAGTTCGGTGGGGGGGGGTTCTCTAGTTAACAGTTTAGTAGTAATGCAGCCTCACTTAAAAGAGAATACCCCCTCCCTGCCGCCATCACCAAAAGATGTCTTTCGTGCTTCCAGTGGGGGGGATCTTCCGGCAATGGAAATCCTTTAAAAGGTTCCAGGCGGCGCGGTCCCGTGTCGAGAGCTTGTGGCTTGTTGGGGCCACTAAGGCTTCGAGTAAGCTTATCTCGCCAACGTTGTAGCGGAAGTGGCTGGTGCGGACCTCGACGCTAGGTGTACGGCCGGGCGGACTGCTTCTTCCACTATTCTTTCACGGCATCCCCCCTCCTCCTCCCCCCCGCCGCTACTCGAGATCTGCGATGGTGAGACTTTGTCAACGTTTTCTACAAAAACGGCACCGCCGCGCACCAGAATAATCCCAAGCTATGACAATGACAACAGATAAAGGTCCCCGAAACGTAAATTTATTTGCACTTTTCCGTTTTTATGCGTATTAATTTCATTCCATTGAAAGATATGAGGAGGATACCCGATGACCAACCATGCATATATGGTAAACACATATAACCAGACAAGTGGTCGCGTGGAGGCTCAGTGGTCAGGTTCCGAGGTTAAAGGGCAGAGTTCGAGACTAGCTAAGTTTGGCGTATCCCTTCGGCAGGTTTTTTTTTCTCCCCCTCACCAGCCGTTATAAAGAGGGGCCTCTTTCGTGACGCAAATTAGGCATCACCCCCTGGCGTATAAGAGCAGCACTACGTCCTTCCTTCGTTCAAACTGGCACATGACACGAGAAATAGACAGATGGCTAATGCGTAATTATTGTTCACACTTGCTCGTTTGGCAGTTCTATCGTGTTTTGCTGCAAAATTCGAATAGAAAATTATCCCTGCCAGACCCTTGACTGTTTCAACAACAAAAAAGAGACCGCATTCACAAACAAGAAATTAAAAATTAATAGAAAGAACTAAGACAAAGTAGTTCTCATCGCTGCTGTGACGTCAGAAACACGTGGGTAGTCTTTGCTGTCACGTGAACCCATTCGGAACCGTTCGGCAAGACTCGGCTTCTCTCCTGATCTGTTGTAAACGATGCCAAGCGTTCCCAAATCCAGATGAAGCTTCTTATCTATTCACGCCACGTTTTACCGACTGCAGGTAGAAAAAGAAAAAGAAAAGGCAGACAAACAAACACCAGCGCGTACTCTTGACATTGGACAGACACAGTCACCATCAAATAGCACCGAACAGGAAACGTTCGGCGTACAACATTGGAAGGAAAACTTGAAATTTTGAAACAATGTTTATGTTGAGGTGATGCGTTTGTCGGGCGTTTTCCTTCAGTACACTCACACGTTGTACTGCTATTGCCGTTGGAACTGACGTTTTCAGGAATGGTGGGGGGATAAAACAACCTTGGTTTGACTGTGCTTGACGACAGAGCCGCCAGGTCGGACATCGAACTTTAGTGTCCATAGATCATCGAGGCTCTGCGCACATTTCTCGACCCGACTTCGCGTTGTGTTAGTTCCGCATCTTTCGGACTGAAGATATGTGGGACCAAACTACTTACCTCTGCCGCCCTCCCTCTAATATAATCGATGACTGACTAGACTGCGGACATACCGGTCAACACTTAGTCTTGACTTTCACTTCCATTCAGTTCCCTTTCCCGTTCGGAAAACTTCCGATCACCGGTCATGAGACTAATTAACTGAATTCAGTCGACGCGAGATCTCCTTTCTAAAGCGGCGGCTGCTGATCTTGAAAACTGGGAGACGGAAGATACGGGAATTACTAATTCTGTTGCATTATTATTCTTCGAAGCTGCTGTTGTCCAGCTCTTTGACCGGTTTAATATTAGTGCCCGCTGTGGTATAGGATAGGTTGCCCTGACTACAAGATATATCTTATGGACAACAAAATTCATCCATACTCAATATATACCTACAATACTCTCCCTTTGCACACACACACACACACATATATATATATTTGTTATTTTTCGTGAATCTTGATTTAAAAAAGAAGAAATTATGCGCTGGGTTTGTTCGATAGTTCAAGATCTCACGAAACGTTTTCCCTTTTTAAAGAAATTATTATTATTTGTTTCGTGACAGATTCACTTCCGCCTTTCATCTGGTCCGAGCCATTGTCTCGATGCTTAAAGATGCTTTTGTTGAACGGAAGGAAGATTTCTTGTGCTGTGTAGGCTGTTTTCAGCGATTCGGTTGTCTGCGCCGTCTCTGTTGATGATTCTTCCGAAATATTACTGCTTTTCTCCAAATTATCCTCCTTCCAAAGTCCTACCGAATTTATTACAGCAGGGATGTTGGTAGTTTTTCATTTTTTTCTACATTTTTGGCCATTTCTACCCCCCACCCATATCTACGTACAGGCAACACGATCGTCCTTCTTTGTCTTTTATTATGATTCCAGGTCTGTTGGCTTTAAAATCTGTGTTTGTGCGCGCAGGTGTATGCCACGGAAAAAGGGATACCATTGTTGTCCATTCCGCTACTAGACGGCAGTGCTGGAAGCCTTTCCGGTGTATGTAAACCTGCTGTCCTGTTGCGAGTGCTGAAGTATTCGGCGTCTGCCAGCAGAGGGCATCATCTATCTACTATATACTTTACTGCTTCTTCAAGTTCAGTTCTCCACTTTGGCTCATGCTTTTGTTGGAATCTTCTGGCCAAATTTGGATCTTCTGCCGCCACCATTAGTCCTGCCTTCTGTACCTTCTTAGCCATCATCTGCTTTATTGATTCGGGTTGCATGGCAACCGTCCATCTGACTTTTCTTCCCATTGCTACTTTCGCTTTTCTTTCCAGGTTTTTCTTCGTTTGAAGTTTCAGTCCGTTTGCTCTCTGTAGCACGTCATCGTTTTGTCTATCTCCAATGTCCGTGAGTCCAGCTACTGCCCCGAATTTGACTGTCTCCTGTTTTACTAAATGTAACTTCTTAGCTTTCCCGTGTCTGCTCACCAGTTTCCAGGTATCCGTCGCGTTTTTCGCCGTATAAGGCAGAACATCAAATGGGTTTTTGGAAGTATGCATCTTACGAACGTCTTTTTTGACGCTGATTGCTTGGTTCCGGTAGGGTAGGTAACCGGTCCGAGTAATTCAAATCTAGGGGGAGTCCATAAGTTTTGTCTTTAATGATGGGGCGAGGAATGAACTTCGGTGGTAGGGGGGGGGAGGGGAATCTAGCTCGAACTCGGCATTCTGGCCTTTACGGGTCGGAACTTTGGAAACGGGGTAAAACTGTGGAAGTCGCTGGCGGCGTGGACCGGTGGACCGTTAGCGTTGAGGGCCCGAGGTCGACTCCGCTCAGAGCGCCCCCTAGTGGCGCTATTACCCCTCGTCCTTCCTCGCCAGCCGGCCGCTTGCGGGTTTCCTCCCACACCGGAAAAAAAAAAAAAAAACACAAACCGACGAGTTCCTCTAGGAAGGAGCGGGGGGGTGTGTGGGTGTTGGGACACGTGATGGGAGTTCCGCGGGTAAAGCATGGACGACGCGACCACTCGATATCCGCCCAACCGTAGGCAGATGTCCCAGCACGCACACCCACCGTTCTAGCTCGAGGCGCCTTCAAGATTCGGTCACTTAAAAAAAAAAACTCTAAGGCAAACCCCAATATACAGAGTAGAATTAAGATTTATATTTTTAAATAATATATAATAAATTAGATTAAATTTGCTGAGCTGGGCTATATGAGCAAACTCCGCCGCCTCCCCCCCCAATCTTTAAGGTATTTGCGGATATTCGCGTTAAAAGAGCTCCTCTGAGTTGTGGGGCAGGCGAAGCGAAGTATTGAAAGACGTTGTTTAAATCGGTCGGAATATCTGTATGCAAAAGACCGGGCCGAACTGTCATTGTCTGTTTATCGCTTTCACTTTCGCTCGAACGGTCTCCCCCCTTCGAACACCCCCTGGAATTTACAGAGATGTTCCGGTTCGCTAATGGTTATCGCCTGCAGCTGCTGAAGTCGGCGCGTTCCTTGTTGCCCTGAAGATAAGCACACTCGTCGGAACTTCAGTAAGGCGGAGCTCCTTTCTATGGAGAGCCGCTCTGTGTGTGCTTTGGCTTTTGAGCGAGGTGCGAAGAGCCAGCCCCCCAGTCGAGAGCAATCCGCGGAGCCTCGAGTACCCCGAGGGCAAAAATTCACGCCGACGGCTAGGTGACGAAGAATCAGAAAGACCCGCTGACCCTCAACCGTGGCGGTCCATCATCGCAGGCTCCCTCCCTCTCCTCCCTCTATGTGACAGTTACAGTCCAGTATCAGCCGACTAGCAGCAGCAGCCCTCCCGCCGAAAAATACCGATCCATTTAATTAAAAAAAGGGGGGGCGGAGAGAGTTTTAATACCGGTGAAAGAAATTCTACAGATATTATATGCCGTTGATTCCAAGTCTACCAGTCTATCGGCTACTGGCTTGTGATCTTCTTGGTTGCCAAGCAACGACGAGGATAAGATAAGAATACCAGAATCTTTTATAAATATGGACATTCTCTCTCTCTCTCTCCCTCCCTCCCTCTCTGAAGGAAAGGAGACAGAAGTTTCCGCAATTAGTGCAAAATAAAACTGAAAGTGCATTTTATTTTAAAATTAGAAACTGTCCAACATCATTAGCAATTTCGCAAGGGTAGATAACACGCGCTAAAGGAAGGACAACTGGTGTACACTTAATGTCGATTTTAAATCAAACTATGTTTCGTTGAGCACTAAAGAGTGGTTTTAATGCTATAATTTGTAAGAAATCCTTTCAGCTTATTCATTTTTCACGGGTAATTGAACAAATGGTCATCTTAACATCGGCGCGCGTCCGAAACGAGTTAAATACGCAAGTTTCTGTCGGCGTTCTTTCCTCGAGTTCAGCGGGCCCATGAATTTGTGGCACCTGTCCGGAGCTTTTGGCGAGCAGCTGCCTTTATCAGTGACCGTATCTCTGATTCGACGTCTGGCTCCCACGAAGCGAGTTCACCGAAGCCGCGGTGATCTCGACAGCGTCAGCCTCGTCTTTCCTGTGCTAGCGCGAGCCAACTTTCCCTACGCTCTCAGAGAGAGGTCACGAAAAAGGCGTTGCACACCGGAAGTGCTCGTAATTACGACCGCCCCCCTAAAACATTCAGACAGGTGTTCATAGTAAAACTAAAGGGATGAACCGCACACAACACGCATAGGTAGTTTTCCTCTCAAAATGTGTTACGTTTTAAATTCTGTCGATTAAAACCTTGGAAACGGTGATGGATTACGGAAACCTGCCCGCGACAGGAACGGTCATGGCCACGTTAGCCGTCACCGCTGTCTTCCTACACCTAACCCAGATGGTGTAGCTTCGCTATGCGGTCGTCACCGGTTTTTCTTGCACTGTCAATAAGCAAACGTTGTGGAAGAAAATAAGCTATTTCACTGACGTCCAAACCCTTGCCTCCTTCTCTGTTGGCCACACTCTTTTGGAGTTGTTGTTGTTGTTACTATTATTATTATTGCCATTGCGATCTGAAAGTGGATTTACCTGTAGTGTGAGAAAACTCAACACTAACAAAGGCGGCAGTAATGGTGGTTCGTGCCCGCACTACGTTCTACCCGAAAGTGAAGCTTTCCCCCATCGTCAGTATCATTTTGCTGGCTATTCGAAATACGGCAGAACTCAGACTGCACACAGTTGGCAATACAACAGTTCCTAGTGAAGTCTGTAGAATAGACCGGGGCCAGTTGTTACAAGCAGCAGTAATTCCTAATTAACCGTAAACGTTAATTCAAAAGTCTAAACATGACGTTCATTATGCCTCATCAAACTTAGGCACATGGCACCAATTATACACATATCTATATCTAAGCTTATGCCGTAGAACGTAAGCGATTGAAGTAGATTGTGGCCTCATCCATGTAATTTTATGACGTCAATTATAGCCACAGCTATGCGTAAACTTATGACGTAGATTATAGCTACAGCTATACATAAACTTTGGTGTAGATTATGGCCACAGCTATATGTGAACTTATGACGTAGATTATAGCCACATCTGTACGCAAGTTTATGACGTAGATTATATCCACATCTATACGTAAGCATATGTCGTAGATTATATCCACATCTATACGTAAATTTATGACGTAGATTATAGCTACATCTATACTTAAATTTGACGAAGATTATATCCACATCTATACGTAAGTTTATGACGTAGATTATATCCACATTTATACGTAAGTTTATGACGTAGATTATAGCCACATCTATACGTAAGTTTATGACGTAGATTATAGCTACATCTATACGTAAATTTGACGTAGATTATAGCCACATCTATATGTAAACCTATGACGTTGATTATAGCCATATCTATACGTAAGTTTATGACGTAGATTATAGCCACATCTATATGTAAACCTATGACGTAGATTATAGCCATATCTATACGTAAGTTTATGACGTTGATTATAGCCACATCTATACGTAAGTTTATGACGTAGATTATAGCCACATCTATACGTAAGTTTGACGTAGATTATAGCCACATCTATATGTAAACCTATGACGTAGATTATAGCCATATCTATACGTAAGTTTATGACGTAGATTATAGCCACATCTATATGTAAACCTATGACGTTGATTATAGCCACATCTATAGGTAAACTTATGACATAGATTATAGCCACATCTATACGTAAGTTTATGACATAGATTATATCCATATATATACGTAAGTTTATGACGTAGATTATATCCACATCTATACGTAAGTTTATGACGTAGATTATAGCCACATCTATACGTAAGTTTATGACATAGATTATAGCCACATCTATACGTAAGTTTATGACGTAGATTATAGCGTATTTCTATTTTTTAATTAATAATTACTAGTAATGTAACAACTTTCCCCTCGCTCTCCTCAACTGCAATTGTAGAATTTCGAATTTCTTCCAGTGCAGTTTCCACTAAAAGTAGAGCAAAAAGATTCGGCACTACTCGCGTATCTTCACTTCCAGTAAGTAGCCTGAGCGACTGCACCAACTTCCTAGTCCGCCATTTCGCTAAACGCTGCTCGGCAAGGAAGCAAAAAGTCGAGACTGGCGGCGGGTGAGCCGCTTGAACAATTAAACTGTATCTATTTGCGATTCGTCCGCATCACTACGACGATGACGATTAATTTTGTCACTATGAATTAAATGCTCAAAATTTGCCATTTATTTTTTTAACCGCTTTCAAGTCGGGCTCTTAATGCTAGCTGGCGCCTGGCTGTTAACCTGCGCTTACCAACGTTGAGGTTCATGTGCCGTAGAGGCCGAAGACTCGACTGGTTGTGACGTGGAAGCGGCAAGGGAGGTAACGGCGTTTCAGGCTACACGACGAGAATCTTCTCACGCTGTTACGAGCCCTTGTCAGTTAGGGCATACAGATGCAAGTCGATGAACATCGATTTCCTCCGAAAGCCATTCAATTTACTACATAAACACCATCTGCAACAACAACAACAACAAGAGAGATTAAATCCTACCTAAGAGTTGGAAAGTGGATCAGACAAACAAACAAAAACCTATCGATAAACGGTGCACCGCCTCGAGCCAAACACGAGATAAGTACAGGTGCATCTAAAAAAAAATTAGAATATCGTGGAAGAGTTCATGTTTTTCCGTAATTTAATTCAAACAGTGAAACTTTCATATATTCTAGATTCATTACACATAAAGTGAAATATCTCAAGCCTTTTTTTGTTTTAATTTTGATGATTACGGCTTACAGCTGATGAAAATCAAAAATCCACTATCTCAAAATATTAGAATATTTCATAAGATCAATAAAAAAAAGGATTTATAATATAGAAATTTCGAACTTCTGAAAAGTATGTTCATTTATGCACTCAATACTTGGTCGGGGCTCCTTTTTCACGAATCGCTGCATCAATGCGGCGTGGCATGGAGGCAATCAGCCTGTGGCACTGCTGAGGTGTTATGGAAGCTCAGGTTGCTTTGATAGCGGCCATCGGCTCATCTGTATTGTTGGGTCTGGTGTCTTTCATCTTCCCCTTGACAATAGCCCATAGATTCTCTATGGGGTTCAGGTCAGGCGAGTTGGCTGGCCAATCAAGCACAGTAATACTATGGTCAGGTGCCAAGTCCTGCTGGAAAAGGAAATCAGCATCTCCATAACGCTTGTGAGCAGACGGAAGCATGGAGTGCTCTAAAACCTCCTGGTAGACGGCTACGTTGACTTTGGACTTGATAAAACACAGTGGACCAACACCAGCAGATGACATGACACCCCAAATCATCACTGACTGTGGAAACTTCACACTGGACTTCAAGAAACTTGGATTCTGTGCCTCTACTCTCTTCCTCCAGACTCTGGGACCTTGATTTCTAAATGAAATGCAAAATTTACTTTCATCTGAAAAGAGGACTTTTGACCACTGAGCAGCGGTCCAGTTCTTTTCCTCCTTAGCCCAGGTAAGACGCTTCTGACGTTGTCTCTGGTTCAGGAGTGGCTTGACACTAGGAATGCGACACTTGTAGCCCATTTCCTGGACACGTCTTTGAGTGGTGGCTCTTGATGCACTGACTTCAACCTCAGTCCACTCCTTGTGAAGCTCCCCCAAGTTCTTGAATCGGCTTTGCTTGACAATCCTCTCAAGGCTGCGGTCATCCCTCTTGCTTGTGCACCTTTTCCTACCACACTTTTCCCTTCCAGTCAACTTTCCACGAATATGCTTGATACAGCACTCTGCGAACAGCCAGCCCTTTCAGCAATGACCTTCTGTGGCTGGAGGGTGTCAGTGAGTAGTGTCTTCTGGACAACTGTCAAGTCAGGAGTCTTCCCCATGAGTGTGGTTGTGTGTACTGAACCAGACCGAGAGATTCATGGTATTTACACTGCATAAATAGTGATTTACTCAAACTCGAAATGGAATATTCTAATATTTTGAGATACGTTTTTTCTATTTTTTTTAAATTGTAGGCCGTAATTATCAAGTTTAAAATTTAAAAATGCTTGAAACATTTTAGTTTACATGTAATGAGTCTAGAATATATACAATTTCCACTCTCTGAAATAACTGACAAAAATATTGAACTCTTCCACGATATTGTAATTTTTTGAGAGGCGCCTGTATATGCGCAACTTTATTTTAATTATTTTCGAATTAAATCCTATTCCAATAGGATTAATCTCAGTTGATTTGTAATTACGACCACTGATATTAGTGAGTAGCTGAAGAATGTTTGGCGCTGCTCACGACTGGAGGGTAATCTATTCTTTCCTCACACTTTTCGGTCAGATCGTTTCAACTCTGTCTTGGTACCAAATATCTAGGCAACTCAAGTAATTCTACTTAGCAGCTCCAATCCTTCATCATTCAAGAAAAACCAAGAGCTTCAGAGGTGTGTGATTATTACACAAAGACGCCTCTCTTCGGTTTCTTTCCTCACCGGTGGATCCGTATCGATTCTTCGGAAGCGGTCAGCATTCAGAGACGACTTATCCAGATTATAACCCACTGCGACCTCAGCCGTAACGAAGACTGCGGTTGGTCCAAATCGCCCAGGCCCCTGTAGTACTCGGTTTATATTATCTACCGTTTCACGGAACGGTATTCAGCAGAAGCGTTCGAAACATAAATATAAGCTATAATACAAAAAAAAAACAAAACCTCCCCCAGAAGTATAAAGAATAAGAACGAGAGAGAGAGATGACGTCATTGCAGAGAGAGGAGCAGAGACATAAATGACGTCCGTACAGAGAGATGACGTAATTACAGAGAGGGAGAGAGACAGCGACAACATCAGTACACACAGCATACAGAGAGAGAGAGATGACGTCATTGCAGAGAGAGGAGCAGAGACAGAAATGACGTCCGTACAGAGAGATGACGTAATTACAGACAGGGACAGAGACAGCGACAACATCAGTACACACAGCATACAGAGAGAGAGATGACGTCATTACAGAAAGGGACAGAGACAGAGATGACATCAGTACACAGCATACAGAAAGAGAGAGACAGAGATGACGTCAGTACACACGGAGAGATGACGTCATTACAGAGAGAGGGACAGAGACAGAGATGACGTCAGAACACAGAGAGATGACGTCATTACAGAGAGGGACAGAGACACAGATGACGTCAGAACACAGAGAGATGACGTCATTACAGAGAGGGACAGAGACACAGATGACGTCAATGCACACAACATACAGAAAGAGAGAGATGACGTCATTACAGAAAGGGACAGAGACAGAGACAACATCAGTACACACAGCATACAGAGAGATGAGGTCATTACAGAGAGAGGGACAGAGACAGAGATGACGTCATTGCAGAGAGAGGGGCAGAGACAGAAATGACGTCCGTACAGAGATGACGTAATTAGAGAGACAGACATGACATCAGTACACACATCAGAGAGATGACGTCATTACAGAAAGGGACAGAGACAGAGATGACGTCAGTACAGAAAGGGACAGAGACAGAGATGACGTCATTACAGAGAGAGGAACAGAGATAGAGATGACATCAGTACACACAGCATACAGAGAGATGAGGTCATTACAGAGAGAGGGACAGAGACAGAGATGACATCAGTACACAGCATACAGAAAGAGAGAGACAGAGATGACGTCAGTACACACGGAGAGATGACGTCATTACAGAGAGGGATATAGACAGAGATGACGTCATTACAGAGAGAGGGACAGAGACAGAGATGACGTCAGTACACACAGCATAGAGAGACAGAGATGAGGTCATTACAGAGAGAGGGACAGAGACAAAGATGACATCATTACAGAGAGAGGAACAGAGAGAGAGATGACATCAGTACACACAACATCAGAGAGATGATGTCATTACAGAAAGGGACAGAGACAGAGATGACGTCAGTACACACAGCATAGAGAGAAAGAGAGGAGCAGCAGCTCTGATAGTAGTTACATTACCAGAAAGATTCTTCTTCACTGCACCATGACCTTTCTTCCACTGGGGCTTATTTTAATTTTAAAATATAAAAAGAAAACTTTCCGAAGTTATCTTTGATTTGGTTTGAAGATTTTTTTCGAATTCACACTCAATGACGGATGAAGCTGTCATGGAATGCTACGCTCTGCATTTCAGACGTCTGCAGTCTCGGCAGCTCCTTCCCGCCTACATCGCCTCCAACAAAGACAGCCCTCTAAAACTTGCCTCCCACACCTCCCACACGCGCGCGCGTACCAAAGCTCTTCCGCTGAAGGGCAAATCTTATCGGGGACAAAACACGCGAAAGAAACTGCTTGCCCACATCAAAGGACAGGACATTTTATAGGATTATGAGATGTACCTGCCCTGATCGTCTATCATAGGAGATATAAGAATCAACCGTACCTGTGGATGCATCAAAGTTATTCACTTTCCGAATATTTCTAACAGGCAAATTAGTAGTAGGAGGAGGTATCTGGGTTTGTATGTACACCGGCTGGCCACTTCATTCCGACCCATACTTAACAACGGGCCACCCCAAATAACAGGCATGCAACATTACGGCGTAGAATCCAAAAGATGTTGGAAGTCGTTAATATTAATGCGTAGATCGAGGTAGGCAGGAGACCCGTGACGGGAAATACGACTTTCGAGGATGCTCGGTTGGCCTGACGTTCTGGGATTGTGCCAGCCATGGAAGATGGCTGAAATTTCCGTCGTGTCTCTCTCAAGCCAACGGCGGAGGATGGTGGAACGGAGAATGTTCGTCCTAGAAGCAATCGTCCCCCGTCGGGGTCCGCATGAAGCATCGCCGAATGCACGATCAGAAATGATGCCGAGGTAAGCTTTGGCGCCCATTCTATCTTCCGAAGAGAAACAGAGAGCTCAGGTGTGTTTGTGTGTGTGTGCTGGCAAAGCATAACTCAAACCATGGATCCACCGCCACAAGTCTGGGCAGTTGGGAATCAACTGATTCGTGTGGCTTTCTCCAATCAGGGTGAAGCCCGGATCGCCAAACCGCTTCGTTTCCGTCAGTTACTCTTGGTCCAATCACGTGACCGGGGTCTCACGCAGCCGCCTTCCGCCTCTCCCAGCGACTGTTTGCTGCAATGCTCTTTGCAAAGGTAACGGCAGGGGATCGGCGAGGATTTCCTCTGCCGCGAATGTCATCCAGTCTATTGTTTGGTGACGGATGGACTTTAGTGTCTTGTTGCCTAACCGCTTTTCTCTTCTTTCTGTCAGTGTGTGTGTGCGCGCGCGCGCGCGTGCGCTCTCTCTCTCTCTCGCAGCCGACATTTTTCGTCCCCTTTTGGCATCGCGGGTAATGGACGAAGTCTTGAAGCAGACAGACTATCGACGAGGCTGCCCGGGCCCCTGACGGACGCCCACCCACCATCACGCCCCTTTCAGGCCACCGTAGCGTCTGTTAGACCGACTGCAGGTCAACCTGTGCAAGACTTATTTCGCACCGCCCGCCATATCACGTGGTCCACCTAATTTACGTCAGCAGCTCAGACCAGGCCCAAGTATGAGGGGGCGCCCCGATCCCAGTAAAGCGGCCATCCATGTAGATCATTTGCACAGCTTCTTTACGCCACCGCCAACGTCTGGCACGCGTAGCCTCGTCGGGATCCTATCATATCTATCAAAACTATCCTCCGTTTTGGATGACGTCACAGCACTCGAAAGTGTCGAAGTCCTCTCGCAACATCTACGGGCGAGTCCCCGGAGAGGGAGCAGTTCTGACGTCACACCCAGAAGGGGCTTAAGGGTGGAGCATTTCGGAGAGGATGCCACGCCCTCGCACTCCCTCCCATCCCGCCGCTTCTAGATGCGGAAGAAAGGCCAGAGCGGGCGGCTGGTGAGGAATATTCCGCCTCTGAACGAGGGGCGGGCGACGCGTTCGTGGCAAGTGCGCGGATTCGACGGAGTTGGCGGGGAACCGGCTGCGCGTGACGAGTAGGGGATTGATTGTCGGAATGGATCTGAGAGTGGGAGGAAGGGGGTGGAGGTGGGGATGGGAATTGTAGGAGGCGATACGCGTTGTATGCATCCGTCTTTTCCATCGTACCCCGATGTGTTACGACTACTGATAGTTTTTGTAGGGTCTTTTCAGGATCCGGGGACTGAAGGGAGCAGAGCTGATTGTTATCCAGCAAGAAGCCGAGGCCTTTTCTGCCCAGAAGCCAAAGTGGAGAACATTTAGGGAGCGGTTAAAGGATATCGTGCGGGGATCTGAAGGCGATGATACACGTTCGAGATACAGCAATTATTAAGTACACGTGTCTAATGAGGGAATTGAGGGATACCAGATGTTCGGCGGTCATATCTGGTATCCCAGTTAGGGCTGGACGTCAATATCATAGATTTTGTCTTTCAGTGAATAAGTATGGCGGTTGTGTGAGAAAGAGCAGACGGTATTTTTAGACACCCGAGCTCGAACACATTGGCAAAGGTAAGAATTGCAACAGAGACGGCGACTGGTTGTAATCCCAGTCTCGGCGCGCCATAGTGGAACACGTGGGGCACGAAGGTTGCAGACAGTGTCGCTAGGTATAATGATAACAATGTCGTTATTATTATTATTATTATTATTATTATTATTATATTATTATTATTATTAATGCGGTTATCCGCCAGAAAACTCGGCACTGCCAACTTTGGCAGAGAAATCCTTGCTATACTCCTCCAGTTTTTAGGGAAGCCGGAGTACCCGGAAAAAGCCTACTGGGCCGGCTGGTGAAAAAGATCGAAAACAGAGCTACTAACGTCATCAGACATTTTGCGTGGTGCAGGCTGGGATGCCACTCTTCTCACGGATACCATTCGTTCTTCATTTAAGTTCATTCTATTAAACAGCTGTGATGTGGCAGTCCTCAGAAAATGTTTTTTTTTTTAAAAAAAGGAATCTAGGTAGAAAATTATTGGCACAGTCTTAAAAAGAACAAGAATTATGGACAGCTTAGGGGTGTTCTGCCATAGAGACTGGTTCGATGTAGTGGTGACGTTAAAACAGGGAAAAAACTCCCTTAAGGAACATTCCCTAGAAGCTAACATTAAGCCCAATTCTAAGAGTTTGATGCATATGCCGGCGAAGCCATGGTTTGTAAGCAGAAGGATGCAATAATCGGTGGTGTAGTTGGAAGGGCTACAGCTTTTCCGCTGACGTATTCACTAAAGAAGCCAAGGACGACAGGATATTTTACCATAACCTTATTTTAGGGGAAAAATTCCCTGGCCCTGATGTTGTTTTAAGGCCCGGAAAAATCCGAAACTTGCAGCGGATGAAATTAACCCATCGCCTGAGCGGGATTTTCGGTCAGTCCCCTCTTTTATCTTACAAAGGGCCCTCATAATGGAAGGTTGCTAACGTTTTTACCCATTTGTAGGCATGGGGTGGAGGGGTGCGGACAGCGAGAATGTACTAGGAAAGCACCGACCGGTTACCGTAACATTTTAAAATCGACCATTAAAGAAAAACTGAACGGATTATGTGGAGGGGAAGAAAACACGCAGCATGGGGTCCAGAAGAAACCCTTCCTCTCTTCCAAATTTACTTGAATTTACGGCTGAAATGGCTCTTGATGTCGATGGCGTTTGGTATTAGTAGAAATTTGTTATTGAGGCCCTTAGACCATTCATCGAATAGAGAGCTACATGTCGTTTTAGATGGTGCTACATCTTCGCCCATAGATGTACCTTAAAGCGCCTCGGAAGGGGGAGCCACTGGTACTGATATTGAAGTCATTATTAAAATTAAAGAAATTTTCAAATGATGTCAGGATATACGGTAGGGTTAATACCAGCTTTAGCGCTCGCCAACTCCAGCATGATCTGAATAGGTAAATACTAAATGGTCCATGGATTTTCAACATTCCAATTGGAAATGCATTCACACGAGTCACAGAAGCCTAGAGCTTGTAGTTTGGATGATGGTTTTGTTAAAAACACAAATCAGAAAAACGATTCCGGGTTGACCATTCAATATAATTTGAAATGGGATAAGCAGTTGGCAGGCAAAATAAGCCAGAAATATTCGTTCCCTATTGAAGCATTTAGTTGGATGCCTGTACCTTGTTCCGGATGTAGAGCTTGGTAAGGGTTAAAATTATCTGGGGAATGAAAAACCAGTTACTCCGAGCGTTTAGCAAACCCGAAACTTCCCACTCTTGCATATCGCAAGCCTTTTAAGATTTTCAAGGTAAGGAAATGGCGAACGAGTCGCGATTTCTGCTCTCTATCAGAAGAAGAGTGGGAACGGGATGTCCCGTATCCGATGTAAAAAAAAAAAAAGAAACGTAGAATCTTAATAGGCCAAGATTTCCGAAAGAAACCATCTTCTCTCCCTCTCTGTAATGAAGCCATTTCTCTCTCTCTCTCCCTCTCTGTAATGAATTCATCTCTCTCTCTCTCTCCCTCTCTGTAATGAATTCATCTCTCTCTCTCTCTCCCTCTCTGTAATGAAGTCATCTCTCTCTCTCTCCCCTCCCCTCTCTGTAATGAAGCCATCCTCTCTCTCTCTCTCTCTCTCGTCCTCTCGCCTCTCCATCTCGCTCTCCCTCTCTCCTCCCCTCTCTCTCTCTCCTCCTTCCTCTCGCTCGCTCTGTAATGAAGCATTTCTCTCTCTCTCCCTCTCTGTAATGAAGTCCATCTCTCTCTCGCTCTGTCCCTCTCTCTGTAATGAAGTCATCTCTCTCTCTCTCCCTCCTCTCCTCTCTGTAATGAAGTCATCTCTCTCTCTCTCCCTCTCTCTCTCTCTCTCTGTCCCTCTCGCTGTAATGAAGCCATCTCTCTCTCTCCTCTCCCTCTCTGTAATGACGTCATCTCATCTCTCTCTCTCTCTCTCTGTAATGAAGCCATCTCTCTCTGTCCCTCTCTCTGTAATGAAGCCATCTCTCTCTCTCCCTCTCTGTAATGAAGCCATCTCTCTCTCTCCTCTCTGTAATGACGTCATCTCTCTCTCTCTGTAATGAAGTCATCTCTCTCCTCTGGTAATGACGTCATCTCTCTCTCTCTGTAATGAAGTCATCTCTCTCTCTCTGTAATGAAGTCATCTCTCTCCCTCTCTGTAATGACGTCATCTCTCTCTCTCTCTCCCTCTCTGTAATGACGTCATCTCTCTCTCTCTCTCTGTCCCTCTCTCTGTAATGAAGCCATCTCTCTCTCTCTCTCTCTCTCTCTCCCTCCCTCTCTCTGTAATGAAGTCATCTCTCTCTCGCTCTCTCTCTCCCTCTCCCTCCCTCTCTGTCTAATGAAGCCATCTCTCTCCTCTCTCTCTCCTCTCTGTAATGAAGTCATCTCTCTCTCTCTCTCTCTCCCTCCCTCCTCTCTCTCCTCTCTCTCTTCTCCCTCCCTCTCTCGTAATGAAGCCATCTCTCTCTCCCTCTCTGTAATGAAGTCATCTCTCTCTGTGTGTCCCTCTCTCTGTAGTGAAGTCATCTCTCTCTCTCTCCCTCTCTGTAATGAAGCCATCTCACTCTCTCTCCCTCTCTGTAATGAAGTCATCTCTCTCTCACTCTCTCTGTCCCCTCTTTCTGTAATGAAGCCATCTCTCCTCTCTCTCTCTCTCTCTCTCTCCCCTCTCTCTCTCTCCCTCACTCTCTCTCTCTCTCTCTCTCTGCTCTCCTCTCTGTCCCCCCCTCTGTAATGACGCCATGTCTCTCTCTCTGTCCCCCTCTCTGTAATGACGCCATGTCTCTCTCTGTGTCCCTCTCTCTGTAATGAAGCCATCTCTCTCTCTCTCTCTCTCTATCTCCTCTCTCTCTCTCTAATGACGTCATCTCCTCTCCCTCTCTCTCTCTCTCCCTCTCTGTAATGAAGCCATCTCTCTCTCTCTCTCGCTCTCTGTCCCCCTCTCTGTAATGAAGCCATCTCTCTCTCTCTCCCTCTCTGTAATGAAGCCATCTCTCCCTCTCTGTAATGACGTCATCTCTCTCTCTCTGCCCCCTCCCTCCCTCTCGGTTTTCTTTCAGTAACAGAACAGCAAACTCGTGGAACGGTCCCTAGTCGGATAGTCGGACTAAAATCGGGGAAAACAAACAAGAGAGGGAGGCAAGCTATGGAATATTTTTAAGATATCGCATTACCCATATTCCCCCTTTAAAAAAAATCACAACAACAATCGAGGTAGCTAATCGTCGAGAGAGGAGACCGCTGTCGCAGTCGCTGCATCTCATCCCCCTTATTGTCAAGTGACGGTAGAGCTGCAATAAAAACATTTTATTTTTCTAAAAACTAGTGCCATACACCGACACCCCCACCACCAAATCAGCGTATGAAAAAACACTGTGTTTTTGTGAGAAGGAAGCTTTCGAATCATATCAGGTCAGTTCGACGAGGTGCAGCTATTTTTACGGACCGTGGTCACCTTCCATTTCAAGTGACAGTTTAACCCTTTAACACCAACCTCGCCCTCATCTAGTAAGCGGCGTGCACCTTCAGGCGGTCTTCGCCTTACTTAAGAAACAGAAAATTCTGTTAACAGAGGTAAACTTTATTCCATAAAGAACAACAGGCATTTTTCTTTGTGATAACTCTCACCTGCATTACTAATTTCAACGGAAATTTTCAGTAGCCATAAACTTGCGACGCTTTCAAAACACACAATACTCACTCAGAAAGACCCTAAAACAATCTAGTGCGTCATAGTTGTGCGTAGCGCTGGAAGTTAATGGCGCTGTACTATTAACAGAGAGTAGAGTTCAAGCATTCCCATTGGCTGTAATCAAAATAGCTCCAGACCTCCATTACCGCGGCCCCTCCCAATCGCCTTGTCACTAGTAACCAAACGAACGGGCCCATGTTTCGACCATCGTTCAGGGTCGTCATCATGTTTAGTATGCACACATTGCGCGCAATAATGGTGTCAGCTTTAAGTATATATTGCTGCTTTTGCATGGGATAAGTCCGAGTTGGTCCGTTGGCTGCTAT